>QRFJ01002192.1:175931-241172 GCA_006176705.1 Cocos nucifera | reverse complement strand
GGGTCTTATTTATAGACTAGCTGTGATCCAACTCCTCTTCTTCCCAACCAATCACAACCCTTTGTGAAATCAGATCTAAATCTGATTGGTGGGAATAGAGTCCCCTGGATTCCTCCTTAGAGGGCCTAAGACCAGTCAAAGTTGGTTCTTAGAAGAACTCTAATTGGAATCCAAAAAGGAGATGGAGTCCTTGTCCAACAAGGACTCCTAGGCGCCTCCAACTTGGGCACACGCCTAGGGTGGCGTGCGCCCTCTCCTTGCCAGGTTCTGGCAGGGGGACAGGCCCCCACCAGCTCTCCAATAGGTGCATGACATGTGGTCAAAAGTCAAAGTGTCAATGGTCAACGTTTGACCAGTCAAAGGTAGACTTTTGACCAAAGTCAAAGAACAAGAAATGGCAGGTGACCAAAAATGGCAGGTAATGTCTTACAAAATAAGACAACCTTTTCTGACTTGGACAACCTCCAGTCAGACCATATGAAGGCCTCTGATTGAGCACAAACTCCTTTGGCTCAGACAGGACAACTTATTTATGATAGCAAAAGAAGAACGTTAGGTTCAATCGAGTGCTAGCACGATTTTCTTGAACCTAATTGAATCTCATTCAGATCAATTGAACTAGATCAGTTCAATTGATGATCACCAGATTCAAACCCTTGTTTGTGTGACCCAGTTAGGTTCAGTTCTGTATGGTAATGGGATATGTCATGATCTCTATCATCGACATCATCGAAACTCCTTTCGATGGATCAGAACTCTTCTGATTCGAACAGCTAGAATGATCGATCATCTAAATCATTCTAATTGCTCCCAAAATCCACCAGTGACACCTAGCAGTATATGGTGGCAACCCATCAGAGCTGAATGCGAACCTCTTGGTGCAGCTACCTGTGTGATTCAGTCCTTCTATCTTGAGCCCCGATCAGATTAGGGTTAAGGTAAACTCGTCAAACCCTAGTCTCTGTCATATGATGTAATCATTCGATTCAAGTCCAATGTGAAAATCTAAATAGAAACTCTTTCTATTATTTCACTCTACCATGGCCATGGATTTCTGGACTTGATTCTCATGATCATCATAGGGCTGCTCCTCTACCACCGAGGTAGATAGATTCCATCTTGATGCCATCCAGTTCCTACAATGAACATGCTATAGCCAACATACACCTCAGGGTTCCATATGGCTAGGAGACCGAGTAATGGTGTAGTCAAACTATAACACCCTCAAGGTGAACTGCCGATGCATCTCAGGTCAAAGAACCAGACACACTACTGCAGCATCGAGTCAGTCATTGACGAGAAGGTAGACTCCCTAATGACTACTCGAGGTGGTCACGCTCAGTGCCCTCGTTCTCTAACGAGTACCTGTACTCTCGCTCCGGTGTCTCCACACCGTAGACTCAAGACTCATCTACTAAAGAGAAGCGATTGTACACCAACCTTCCGGATCAATCACCATCCTCGTGATGATCCTATGGTCGGGAGCAATTTATGAGTTAATAATGATTATTCATGTCTTAAATTTTCAACTCTTGAAAATATGAATTATCATTACCATTAACTCAAAGGATGTATCACAGACACTAAATACACATATGTGATAGAAAATAACCCATTTATTGATTTTAGTCAAAATTACAATTTTGCCCCTAGAAGTGTATTACAAGTGTCAGCCAATTCTGGCTTCTAGGGCACATATATCTAACAGGTGCACCCAAACTTGGTCTCTAATTCATGAATCTCACCGTATCCAAAATATTGATCCACTCCTTAGTTAAGTCAGACCCACCATTTGCATAGACTGGGTTCCTAATTGAGTCTCTCACCGTATCCAGAATATTGAGCCCAACTCATCCTCCAGCCCATAGCATCCAATGCCTAATAGACATGGTTGCATCTTCTCGATGCAACTGAGCCACTGTATCCAGCCGAGAACAATCAACCCCGGGAAGGGCCCGCACATCTACAATGGTGGAAGACCTCAGACTTAATCTTTTCTTAGGGAGAATTGATTCAGGTCTCATTAAACTAGACTTGTCATAGTCATAACAATTATGACTAACCTAGTGGCATGGGTTAGCTCGGATTATTGACCACCTCAGATCAGAACTGTGTCAACAGATATGGCCAGGTAAGTGAGACCGATGGAAGGAATATGCCATTAACTCGTACAAGAATGCATTCAGGTCGAGTAGCTTCCAATTAAAAATCAGTCGATCGTATGTGCCAAACTTACCTTAGACACCAAATTATTGAGCCAGAACCAATTGGGTTAGCCTACAATCCAGACTCTAACCTCTTGAGCCTAATTAGGTCTTGCTTGATCGTGACTCGATCTTGACCCAGACTTAATCCTATTAGGCTGGTCAATTTAAGCATTGTTGATCCCATCTAACCAACTCTTGATTCGGTTTGATCAACCGCTTAGACCTAATTGAGCTACCCAAGCCCGAACCCAGTATTATGAATATGTCTTAGATCTGAAAATTCTCAATTTTAGACCTAATTGATATTTCATAATCTTAATTCTTAATTAAGTAGGGTTCATAAACAAAATATGCACAATAAATCCTAGGATTTCAGGATCTAGGGTTTTGCAGAAAGTAAGTTTTGGATTTCTGATTAAGGACGAACACGCAGCACCCCTACACATCATAAGAACACCCCATCGAATGGGAAGAGAGGGCCTTTAAACCCTTCTTCATTCTTATGACCGGACGGCCAAGAGGAACGCCTTAATCAGGAACATGCAATACTACAAAATAGTTTTAGATCTATATCATATATCTCATATACAAATTAGATCTAATCATGGCATATTTTGCATACATCTCATGTATCAAATCATGCATATTTTTAGATCTAAATTATCTCATAATAATCTAAAAAATTAGATTTAAATTGATCTAATCAAAATAAATTCTAATCTAGATAATTATGTAGAACTATTCTACAACTAGTCTAGACATGCATCAATCATATCTCATATGATATTTAAAATTAAATAATTTTTATTTGCTATTTTTTAGATATTATTATAACCATTATAATATCAAAAAATAGTAAATAAATAGATCTAAAATATGATTTAATCAGATTAAATCAAAAACATGCAAGACTATTCTATAGAACTATTCTATTTTAGAACTAGTCATGCATATTTTCTAATCTTAGATCCAAATCATTTAATTTTAATTTTTTCTAATTTTAGATCTGATCACATCTCATGTGACATCTAAAATCACTTATTTTTTAATTAAAATAAATTTAAAATCAGATCTAAACACTTTTAGAACCTTGGCTCTGATACCAGTTGAAGGAAAATCCTGATTTCTCGGATCCAGGTTCGTTCAGATCTGATCAGGATCAAGAGATATATTTCAAAAATTTTTCTCTTTGATCCTAATCAGATCTGAGATATTTTAGATCTGATTATTATTATTTTAATAAATAAAATAAAATTAAGATAAATTAAATCAAATTTAATTTACCTTGATTTGGGTAATCCTATTACCCATTGATGATCCTGTATGCAGCGGAAGGTTCTGGATCTAGCCACGCAAGCGCCTGGCCTCTACCGGTATCCACTCAAGGCTGGATCTGGAGATCCTCTTCTTCTCTATCAAAAAATTAGATCTGGATCTGATCTGGAGGATCTTCAAAACTTTTTGAAGATTAGCAAAAAAATTGTTTGAAGGAAAATCCTGATTTTTCCGGTCCAGGTTCGTTCAGATCTGATCAGATCAAGAGATATATTTCAAAAATTTTTTCTTTGATCTGTAATCAGATCTTGGATGTTTCAGATCTGATTCTTATTATTTTAATAAATAAAATAAAATAAGATAAATTAAATCAAATTTAATTTACCTGATTTGGGTAATCCTATTACCCTGTTGATGATCCTGTATTGCAGCGGAAGGTTCTGGATCTAGCCACGCAAGCGCCTGGCCTCTACCGGTATCCACTCGGGCTTGGATCTGGAGATCCTCTTCTTCTCTATCACATCCTCCAAAAATCAGATCTGGATCTGATCTGGAGGATCTTCAAAACTCCTTTTGAAGATCAGCAGTCGTCCTTTGCAGCAGCGCAGCCTTCTTGCTTTTGATCGCCTTTCTTTGATCTGGATCGCACCAACCAAGGTCCAAAACTCCTTTTGGACGTGGAGAGCAAGGGGAGAAGATGGTTTGGCATGGAGGAAGGAGGGGAGAGGCAGCCTTGGGGCGTATGGGAAACTTTGATCTCAATCTCATTCAATCTGAGTTGGGCACAGGGTCTTATTTATAGACTAGCTGTGATCCAACTCCTCTTCTTCCCAACCAATCACAACCCTTTGTGAAATCAGATCTAAATCTGATTGGTGGGAATAGAGTCCCCTGGATTCCTCCTTAGAGGGCCCTAAGACCAGTCAAAGTTGGTTCTTAGAAGAACTCTAATTGGAATCCAAAAAGGAGATGGAGTCCTTGTCCAACAAGGACTCCTAGGCGCCTCCAACTTGGGCACACGCCTAGGGTGGCGTGCGCCCTCCTCCTTGCCAGGTTCTGGCAGGGGGACAGGCCCCCACCAGCTCTCCAATAGGTGCATGACATGTGGTCAAAAGTCAAAGTGTCAATGGTCAACGTTTGACCAGTCAAAGGTAGACTTTTGACCAAAGTCAAAGAACAAGAAATGGCAGGTGACCAAAAATGGCAGGTAATGTCTTACAAAATAAGACAACCTTTTCTGACTTGGACAACCTCCAGTCAGACCATATGAAGGCCTCTGATTGAGCACAAACTCCTTTGGCTCAGACAGGACAACTTATTTATGATAGCAAAAGAAGAACGTTAGGTTCAATCGAGTGCTAGCACGATTTCCTTGAACCTAATTGAATCTCATTCAGATCAATTGAACTAGATCAGTTCAATTGATGATCACCAGATTCAAACCCTTGTTTGTGTGACCCAGTTAGGTTCAGTTCTGTATGGTAATGGGATATGTCATGATCTCTATCATCGACATCATCGAAACTCCTTTCGATGGATCAGAACTCTTCTGATTCGAACAGCTAGAATGATCGATCATCTAAATCATTCTAATTGCTCCCAAAATCCACCAGTGACACCTAGCAGTATATGGTGGCAACCCATCAGAGCTGAATGCGAACCTCTTGGTGCAGCTACCTGTGTGATTCAGTCCTTCTATCTTGAGCCCCGATCAGATTAGGGTTAAGGTAAACTCGTCAAACCCTAGTCTCTGTCATATGATGTAATCATTCGATTCGAGTCCAATGTGAAAATCTAAATAGAAACTCTTTCTATTATTTCACTCTACCATGGCCATGGGCTTCTGGACTTGATTCTCATGATTATCATAGGGCTGCTCCTCTACCACCGAGGTAGATAGATTCCATCTTGATGCCATCCAGTTCCTACAATGAACATGCTATAGCCAACATACACCTCAGGGTTCCATATGGCTAGGAGACCGAGTAATGGTGTAGTCAAACTATAACACCCTCAAGGTGAACTGCCGATGCACCTCAGGTCAAAGAACCAGACACACTACTGCAGCATCGAGTCAGTCATTGACGAGAAGGTAGACTCCCTAATGACTACTCGAGGTGGTCACGCTCAGTGCCCTCGTTCTCTAACGAGTACCTGTACTCTCGCTCCGGTGTCTCCACACCGTAGACTCAAGACTCATCTACTAAAGAGAAGCGATTGTACACCAACCTTCCGGATCAATCACCATCCTCGTGATGATCCTATGGTCGGGAGCAATTTATGAGTTAATAATGATTATTCATGTCTTAAATTTTCAACTCTTGAAAATATGAATTATCATTACCATTAACTCAAAGGATGTATCACAGACACTAAATACACATATGTGATAGAAAATAACCCATTTTATTGATTTTAGTCAAAATTATAATTTTGCCCCTAGAAGTGTATTACAAGTGTCAGCCAATTCTGGCTTCTAGGGCACATATATCTAACAATCTCCCACTTGTCCTAAAGCCAATTGGCTACAAGTCTAAGTCCCATCTTCTCAAGGTGGGCTTCGATCTTCTGCTGGCCCAACGGCTTTGTAAGTGGGTCTGCCACATTATCTGTGGAGTTGACTCTCTTGACCTCGACGTAACCCTTCTCGAGGTAATCGCGGATGAGGTGGTATCGCCGCTCAATATGCTTGGATTTCTGGTGAGACCTCGGCTCCTTAGCAAGGGCTATGGCGCCATTGTTGTCGCAGTATAGAGGAATGGCATCTGATGGCATTACTCCAATTTCTGCAGCAAACTTCTTGTACCAGAATGCTTCCTTCGCAGCCTCTGATGCAGCGATATATTCTGCTTCCATGGTGGAATCTGCTATCACCGTTTGCTTGGAACTCTTCCAGCTGACAGCACCACCATTGCACACAAACAGACTCCAGATGTCGACTTTCGATCATCTATATCAGGACATGAAATCCGAGTCTGTGTATCCCTGGACTTGGAGTTCTCCATTACCAAAGACCAACATCATATCCTTAGTTCTTCTCAAGTACTTAAGGATACATTTCACAGAAGTCCAGTGTTCTTCACCTGGATTTGACTGATATCTGCTTGTGACACTCACAGCATGGGCTATATCAGGTCGTGTACATAGCATGGCATACATGAGGCTCCCTATTGCAGAAGCATAAGGGATCTTGCTCATGCGTTCTATTTCCTCAGGTGTGCTAGGGCACATCTTCTTGGAAAGATGAATACCATGTCTGAAGGGTATTAATCCCCTCTTAGAGTTTTCCATACTAAACCTCTTTAGTACTTCCTCTATGTACATCTTCTGTGAAAGTCCTAGCATCCTATTCGGTCTATCCCTATAGACCTTAATTCCTAGAATAAAGGATGCTTCACCTAGGTCTTTCATGGAGAATTCCTTGGACAACCACATTTTGACTGATGTCAACATGGGAATATCATTCCCAATAAGGAGGATGTCATCCACGTACAATACGAGGAAGACAACAGCGCTCCCACTGACCTTTTTGAAAACACATGGTTCCTCTTCATTTTTGATGAAACCAAACTTTTTGATCACATCATTGAAACGAGTGTTCCAGCTCCGAGATGCTTGCTTAAGTCCATATATGGACCTTTGCAGCTTGCAAACCTTGTGATCAGTATCACTGGATGTGAAACCTAGCGGCTGTTCCATATAGATATCTTCCTCAAGATATCCATTTAAGGAATGCCGTTTTCACGTCCATTTGCCATATTTCATAATCGAAATAGGCTGCAACGGCAAGCAATGTGCGGATGGATTTTAGCATAGCCACTGGGGAAAAGGTATCCTGATAGTCAATGCCTTCGCGTTGACTATAACCTTTTGCCACTAGTCTAGCCTTGAATGTCTCCACATTCCCATCTGCACCAATCTTTCTCTTGAAGATCCATTTACACCCAATAGGTACTATACCTTCTGGTGGATCTACCAAGGTCCAGACTTGGTTTGAGTGCATCGAGTCAATTTCTGACTGCATTGCCTCTAGCCATTTCTCGGAGTCGATATCTGATATCGCCTCGTTGTAGGTTTTGGGATCATCACCATGAGCACCATTACCTACGAGGAACATTTTCCTCTACTTCCTCTGAAATAATACCTAAGTATCTTTCAGGGGGACGGGAAAACTCTTTCCGATCTACGAGGTGGAGGAGGTAGTGTTCTTATTGGCTCAACCTGATTTGGTTCCACTTGGTCCTTAGCTCGTTCCACTTGTGAGACTTTCTCATCAAGCTTGATCTATTTTCCAATGCCGCTATCTTGAATAAACTATTTTTCAAGAAAGATGGCATGTCGACTCACAATCACATTGTGGTCTTCTGGAATGTAGAAATAGTATCCTAATGACTCTTTAGGATATCCTATGAATCGAGCTCTAAAGGACCTAAACTCTAACTTGTCCGCTTGTTGTCTTTTGACATGAGCCGGACAACCCCAAATTCTGAGATGACTCAGACTTGGTTTCTTACCGTGCCATATCTCATACGGTGTGGTAGGAACGGTTTTAGAGGGAACCCTATTCAGTAGATAGATTGAAGTTAACAATGAGTGTCCCCAAAGAAAATCAGGGAGGTCTGTGAAGCTCATCATGGATCGAACCATATCCAATAGAGTCCGATTTCTCCATTCTGAAACCCCGTTGAGTTGAGGTGTTCCTGGTGGAGTCCATTGAGAGACTATGCCATTTTCCTTTAGATAGTCTAGGAATTCCCGGCTAAGGTATTCACCTCCTCGATCTGATCGAAGAACCTTAATGGGTTTTCCAGTTTGTTTTTCTACTTCATGTCTGAATTCTTTGAACTTTTCAAAAGCTTCAGACTTGTGTCTCATAAGATACACATACCCATACCTAGACAGATCATCGGTAAAGGTAATGAAGTAGACAAAATTGCCTCTAGCCGGCACATCAAATGGGCCGCACACATCAAATCTCTGATCTTGGATCTCCCCTCTTCTTCTCGGCACCCGTTGCTTCGAAGCAGCCTTTAACCCATAGCCTGGCTTTGCCCTGTACCAAAGCTTCACCTTGATCGGAGATGTTGATTTCTGATGGCCTAGGGGTCCTTTTTATAGAGCTAGGAGGGTTGGATATTTTTTTCTAAAGGCAATATGGGACTAATAGCCTTTGTAATCATCAAAATATAAAGAAATTTAGATAAAATTTGAATCAAAATAGCTCTGATATGACTCTGGTAAATCTGATAAAATCCAGCCATTCAACAGGAATCCAACGATCCAAAAATCATCAAAATCGGATGCAGATCAACTCAGATCGGGTCGGATTAAATTCTGGCCGTTCGATCATGCTTCATCGAGAAAATCTGGCCGCAAATCGTGCTTCGGGAGTCCTGATCACCATCGGGAGCATTCTGGACCGTCGGATCGAAGCTGGACTCAGGCGCTGCCATCTGATGGTGATCTGAGTGAAATTGGTAATCGAAAAAAATGCTGACCATCCGATCTTAACCGCAATCAACCGCAGCCGTCCGATCACGCAATCACTGTTTCCATGGACCGCATAGACCAGCCACAGCACACACCGCAACCAATCAACGCTTCTGTCACTGAGTGAAATGACCAGATTGCCCTATGAGCGATGATAAATTTTTGTAGACCCTTTAAGGGTCTAGGTCCACCACGTGGCAGGCTCTGATTCGCCGGATTTGATGAGCTGGCGGTCCACGCCTAGATTGTAGATCGGCTGATGGCTTCAATGACTGAGTCAACTTTGATGGCTTGGCTTGGCTTGGTGGCTCGGCTTGCGGAGCCGGCTGAGCCATTTTCTTTTTTATTTAATTTTTATTTATTTTATATTTTTAAAAATTTATATCTTTTCCATTTTAGCTCTGTTTTTCTTGAAATTTATTTCATTGTGATCAAAAAAATGAGCTCTTTCTATTGATAATAAAATTTTATTTTTTAATTTTTATTATTTTTTTATTATTTTTTAATTAATTTTTTAATTAATAAAAATATGAATTTTTCAAAAATTATATATAAATTGATTAATAATTCTTAAAAATTAATATAAATTAATTAATAAATTAATACTTTTATTGGCAAATTTATGATGCTTATCACTACCCAAGCCCGAACCCAGTATTATGAATATGTCTTAGATCTGAAATTCTCAATTTTAGACCTAATTAATATTCCATAAACTTAATTCTTAATTAAGTAGGGTTCATAAACAAAATATGCACAATAAATCCTAGGGTTTCAGGATCTAGGATTTTGCAGAAAGTAAGTTTTGGTTTTCTGATTAAGGACGAACACGCAGCACCCCTACACATCATAAGAACACCCCATCGAATGGAAAGAGAGGGCCTTTAAACCCTTCTTCATTCTTATGACCGGACGGCCAAGAGGAACGCCTTAATCAGGAACATTCAATACTACAAAACAGTATCAGATCTATATCATATATCTCATATACAAAGTAGATCTAATCATGGCATATTTTGCATACATCTCATGTATCAAATCATGCATATTTTTAGATCTAAATTATCTCATAATAATCTAAAAAATTAGATTTAAATTGATCTAATCAAAATAAATTCTAATCTAGATAATTATGTAGAACTATTCTACAACTAGTCTAGACATGCATCAATCATATCTCATATGATATTTAAAATTAAATAATTTTTATTTGCTATTTTTTAGATGTTATTATAACACTTATAATATCAAAAAATAGTAAATAAAAGGATCTAAAATATGATTTAATCAGATTAAATCAAAAACATGCAAGACTATTCTATAGAACTATTCTATTCTAGAACTAGTCATGCATATCTTCTAATCTTAGATCCAAATCATTTAATTTTAATTTTTTCTGATTTCAGATCTGATCACATCTCATGTGACATCTAAAATCAATTATTTTTTAATTAAAATAAATTTAAAATCAGATCTAAATAATTTTAGAACCATGGCTCTGATACCAGTTGAAGGGAAATCCTGATTTCCCGGTCCAGGTTCGTTCAGATCTGATCAGATCAAGAGATATATTTCAAAAATTTTTCTCTTGATCTATAATCAGATCTTGATATGTTTCAGATCTGATTCTTATTATTTTAATAAATAAAATAAAATAAGATAAATTAAATCAAATTTAATTTACCTGATTTGGGTAATCCTATTACCCTGTTGATGATCCTGTATTGCAGCGGAAGGTTCTGGATCTAGCCACGCAAGCGCCTGGCCTCTACCGGTATCCACTCGGGCTTGGATCTGGAGATCCTCTTCTTCTCTATCACATCCTCCAAAAATCAGATCTGGATCTGATCTGGAGGATCTTCAAAACTCCTTTTGAAGATCAGCAGTCGTCCTTTGCAGCAGCGCAGCCTTCTTGCTTTTGATCGCCTTTCTTTGATCTGAATCGCACCAACCAAGGTCCAAAACTCCTTTTGGACGTGGAGAGCAAGGGGAGAAGAGTGGTTTGGCATGGAGGAAGGAGGGGAGAGGCAGCCTTGGGGCATATGGGAAACTCTTGATCTTCAATCTCATATCAATCTGAGTTGGGCGCAGGGTCTTATTTATAGACTAAGCTGTGATCCAACTCCTCTTCTTCCCAACCAATCACAACCCTTTGTGAAATCAGATCTAAATCTGATTGGTGGGAATAGAGTCCCCTGGATTCCTCCTTAGAGGGCCCTAAGACCAGTCAAAGTTGGTTCTTAGAAGAACTCTAATTGGAATCCAAAAAGGAGATGGAGTCCTTGTCCAACAAGGACTCCTAGGCGCCTCCAACTTGGGCACACGCCTAGGGTGGCGTGCGCCCTTCTCCTTGCCAGGTTCTGGCAGGGGGACAGGCCCCCACCAGCTCTCCAATAGGTGCATGACATGTGGTCAAAAGTCAAAGTGTCAATGGTCAACGTTTGACCAGTCAAAGGTAGACTTTTGACCAAAGTCAAAGAACAAGAAATGGCAGGTGACCAAAAATGGCAGGTAATGTCTTACAAAATAAGACAACCTTTTCTGACTTGGACAACCTCCAGTCAGACCATATGAAGGCCTCTGATTGAGCACAAACTCCTTTGGCTCAGACAGGACAACTTATTTATGATAGCAAAAGAAGAACGTTAGGTTCAATCGAGTGCTAGCACGATTTCCTTGAACCTAATTGAATCTCATTCAGATCAATTGAACTAGATCAGTTCAATTGATGATCACCAGATTCAAACCCTTGTTTGTGTGACCCAGTTAGGTTCAGTTCTGTATGGTAATGGGATATGTCATGATCTCTATCATCGACATCATCGAAACTCCTTTCGATGGATCAGAACTCTTCTGATTCGAACAGCTAGAATGATCGATCATCTAAATCATTCTAATTGCTCCCAAAATCCACCAGTGACACCTAGCAGTATATGGTGGCAACCCATCAGAGCTGAATGCGAACCTCTTGGTGCAGCTACCTGTGTGATTCAGTCCTTCTATCTTGAGCCCCGATCAGATTAGGGTTAAGGTAAACTCGTCAAACCCTAGTCTCTGTCATATGATGTAATCATTCGATTCGAGTCCAATGTGAAAATCTAAATAGAAACTCTTTCTATTATTTCACTCTGCCATGGCCATGGGCTTCTCTGGACTTGATTCTCATGATCATCATAGGGCTGCTCCTCTACCACCGAGGTAGATAGATTCCATCTTGATGCAATCCAGTTCCTACAATGAACATGCTATAGCCAACATACACCTCAGGGTTCCATATGGCTAGGAGACCGAGTAATGGTGTAGTCAAACTATAACACCCTCAAGGTGAACTGCCGATGCATCTCAGGTCAAAGAACCAGACACACTACTGCAGCATCGAGTCAGTCATTGACGAGAAGGTAGACTCCCTAATGACTACTCGAGGTGGTCACGCTCAGTGCCCTCGTTCTCTAACGAGTACCTGTACTCTCGCTCCGGTGTCTCCACACCGTAGACTCAAGACTCATCTACTAAAGAGAAGCGATTGTACACCAACCTTCCGGATCAATCACCATCCTCGTGATGATCCTATGGTCGGGAGCAATTTATGAGTTAATAATGATTATTCATGTCTTAAATTTTCAACTCTTGAAAATATGAATTATCATTACCATTAACTCAAAGGATGTATCACAGACACTAAATACACATATGTGATAGAAAATAACCCATTTATTGATTTTAGTCAAAATTATAATTTTGCCCCTAGAAGTGTATTACAAGTGTCAGCCAATTCTGGCTTCTAGGGCACATATATCTAACAATTAGGTAGTTCTTCCATCTCTGATGACCTCCAGGTTCCTCACACCATGAACATGCCAAAAATGGTGGGTAATGTCTTACAAAATAAGACAACCTTTTCTGACTTGGACAACCTCTAGTCAGACCATATGAAGGCCTCTGATTGAGCATAAACTGCTTTGGCTCAGATAGGATAACTTATTTATGATAGCAAAAGAAGAACGTTAGGTTCAATCGAGTGCTAGCACGATTTTCTTGAACCTAATTGAATCTCATTCAGATCAATTGAACTGGATTAGTTCAATTGATGATCACCAAATTCAAACCTTTATTTGTGTGACCCAGTTAGATTCAGTTCTGTATGGTAATGGGATATGTCATGATCTCTATCATCGACATCATCGAAACTCCTTTCGATGGATCAGAACTCTTTCTGATTCGAACAGCTAGAATGATCGATCATCTAAATCATTCTAATTACTTTCAAAATCCACCAGTGACACCTAGCAGTATATGGTGGCAACCCATCAGAGCTGAATGCGAATCTCTTAGTGCAGCTACCTGTGTGATTAAGTCCTTCTATCTTGAGCCCCGATCAGATTAGGGTTAAGGTAAACTCATCAAACCCTAGTTTCTATCATATGATGTAATCATTCGATTCGAGTCCGATGTGAAAATCTAAATAGAAACTCTTTCTATTATTTCACTCTGCCATGGCCATGAACTTTTGGACTTGATTCTCATGATCATCATAGGGCTGCTCCTCTACCACCGAGGTAGATAGATTCCATCTTGATGCCATCCAGTTCCTACAACGAACATGCTATAGCCAACATACACCTCAGGATTCCATATGGCTAGGAGACCGAGTAATGGTGTAGTCAAACTATAACACCCTCAAGATGAGCTGTCGATGCATCTTAGGTCAAAGAACTAGACACACTACTACAGCATCGAATCAGTTATTGATGAGAAGGTGGACTCCGTAATGACTACTCGAGATGGTCACGCTCAGTGCCCTCATTCTCTAACGAGTATCTGTACTCTCGCTTCGGTGTCTCCATACCATAGACTCAAGAATCATCTACTAAAGAGAAGTGATTGTACACCAACCTTCCGGATCAATCACCATCCTCATGATGATCCTATGGTCGGGAGCATTTTATGAGTTAACAATGATTATTCATGTCTTAAATTTTCAACTCTTGAAAATATGAATTATCATTATCATTAACTCAAAGGATGTATTACAGACACTAAATACACATATGTGATAGAAAATAACCCATTTTATTAGTATTAGTTAAAATTATAATTTTGCCCCTAGAAGTGTATTACAAGTGTCAGCCAATTCTGGCTTCTAGGGCACATATATCTAATAGATCAAAGGAGGAGACAAGAGGAAAATCTAAGGATAGGTCAAAGTCTCACGATTAGAAGAAGATGACATTGAAATGTTATAAATATTATCAGCCTGGACACCTAAGGATAGATTATCTCCATTTGAGATCAGAAAAAGGGAAGGTCAGTAAGAAAGATGATACAGCTTCTGTGAGCAGTGAGAAGACCTACTAGTTGTATCAGATGGATCCATAGAGTGCGATACTATATGGATATTGGATTCAGCATGCTCGCACCACTATACTTCTCATCGGAAGTGGTTTGCTACCTACCAGAAGACTAATGGTGGAAGTGTCAGCCTTGGAGATGATCACCCATGCAAAGTAGCTAGAATTGGCTCTATCAGGATGAGGATGTATGATTGGATCATTCGTACATTATCAAATATCAGGCATGTACCAAAGTTAAAAAAGAATTTGATTTCTTTGGGCTACTTGGAGGAGCAAAGTTATACTTTTAGTAGCTAGGCTGGGAATAGATGTCTGAAAATTTTCAAAGAAGCTTTGATGGTGATGAGAGGTAGAAGACTAAGCAACAATCTTTACAGAATGAAAGGCTTAGTGGTAAATGATAGTGCAGAGGTGCTAGTAGCAGCACAGGAGGAGTAGATTTTATATCGATTGTGGCACTATCAGATGGATCATATGAGTGATCATGGGCTCACAGAACTAAGTAGAAGAGATATGATCCCAGCCCTAAAGAAGAAGGGTACAGATCTTTATAAGCCATGTATCTTTGGCAAACAGTATAGGATAAAGTTTGCTAGAAGTACCAAGCACAGCGAGGGAGTGCTGGATTTAGTGCACTCGAATGTATGGGGACCAGCATCTTTATCAGCTAGAGGTGGGGCAAAATACTTTATTACTTTCATTAATGATTTCTCAAGGAATGTGTGGATTTATCTGATCAGAGAAAAATCAGAGGTGTTTGCCTGGTTCAGAGCCTAGAAAGCTAAAGTAGAGAAGGAGTTAGGAAGATAGGTAAAGTGTCTGAGGTCGTATCATAGAGGAGAGTATACTAGCCTGAAGTTCAGGAGGTACTATAAGAAAAATGACATTAAATGTCATTACACGGTGAGGATGACTCCTCAGTAGAATGGTATCGCGGAGAGGATGAATCGAACACTGATCGAGAAGGCACAAAGTTTGAGGTTGTAGACATCACTCCCAAAGTTCTTTTGGGATGATGCTCTAACTTTTTCTTATTTTCTTGTGAATAGGTCCCCTCATTATAAGCTAAATGGAGGTATTCCAAAAGAGATCTGAAGTGAAAAGAAGGTGGAGCTTGGTCATCTAAAAGTCTTCGGTTACATAGCCTATACACATGTGGAGGCAACTGAGAGAAGCAAATTGAACCCAAAATCTCAAAAGATGACATTCATAGAGTATCCACAAGGAGTCAAGGGATACCTACTGTGGGACTCTCAGGCACAAAAGTCAGTGATCAGCAGGAACATTATCTTTAATGAAAAGAGCATCTTAAGGAGGTCTGAGATAGATGAAACTGAGGAAACAAAGGTGAACAGCGGTGGCCAGTCAGAGAATGATGGCATATAGGTTACATCCACTTATAGGAGTGTTTCTATTGAGGTGGAGCTGGGCAGAAAAGTATTATCTTAGATTGAAAATTAGCATGGAGGGTCGGTAGTTCAGACAGATGTGTAGGAGCAGCCATAGACATCAGACAGAGATGTGCCAGTGGGAGTGGTTTTGCACAAGCCCCAGCATACTATTAGGAGATCGATCAGATATGGTATTGATGAGGTTATCTCCTATGCACTCATCACTGCTAATAGAGATCCAGAGAATTATGCAGAGGCCATGGAGAGTGAGGATCATAATTCATGGATGCAGGCCATGATGGAGGAGATGGAATCACTTGAGAAGAATCAGACATGGTAGCTGGTGGATCTTTCAGAGGGTGCTCGACCTATTGGCTCAAAGTGAGTGTTCACAAAGAAAGAAGCACCTTTAGAATAAGGTGGAGTCAGATTCAAAGCAAGGCTGGTAGCAAAAGGATACTCACAAAGGGAAGGGATTGACTACATAAAAATTTTCTCTCCTATGGTGCGTCATACATCTATTCAAGTTTTGCTGTCACTAGTGGCACAGCATAACATAAAATTGGAATAGATGGACATGAAGACGACCTTCCTTCATGGGACTTTGGAGGAAGAATCTATATGAAACAGCCAGATGGTTTCATGAAGATGGAACAGGAAGAAAAGGTGTGTTTACTCAGGAAGTCTTTGTATGGCTTGAAACAATCCCCTCGTCAGTGGTATCGAAGGTTTGATAGTTTTGTCTTGAGTCTGGATTTCAGTAGATGTGAACATGATTGTTGTGTCTATGTCAAGGATGTAGATAAGGAGGATGCCCTATACCTATTATTATATGTAGATGATATGCTCATAGCTAATAGAAGCATGGATGCTGTGAAAAGGTTGAAAAGAACATTATCATCTGAATTTGAGATGAAAGATTTGGATCTAGCTGAGAAAATCTTTGGAATGGTGATTTGCAGAGATAGGTGCAAAGAAGTGCTCCATTTGTCATAAGAAAAGTATGTCCAAAAGATTCTGGAGAGATTTAGGATGGAGAAGGCCAAACCTGCAGAGACGTCATTGCTGAGCCATATGTCTCTCTCCAAGTTACAATGCCCTCAGTCAGAAGAGGAGAGAGAGTACATGGAATGAGTCCCTTATGCAAATACTGTTGGCAGTATGATGTATACTATGGTGTGCTGTAGATCAGATATAGCATATGCTATGAGCACGGTTAGTAGATACATGGCTAACCCTGAGAAGGAACACTAGAAAGCATTGAAATGGATATTGAGATATCTGCATGAAACAAGAGATTATGGTTTGGTATTTGGTGGGTAGTCGGAAGAATTTGAAGAATAATTTATAAAGATGTGTGAAGGTTCAGGTCCTCTAGTAGGATTTGTTGATGCAAATTATGCTGGTGATCTTGATACAAGGAGGTCTACTACTGGTTATCTCTTCTACGTATATGGTGGATCGATGAATTAGAGATCAATTCTTTAGCCAATCATAGCCTTATCTACCACAGTGGTCGAGTATATTGGGATAACGAAGGCTGCAAAGAAAGTCCTTTGGCTTAGGAGACTGATTGATGAGTTGGGGGTGGAGCAGAGCAAGATTACACTATTCAGTGATGTCAGAGTGTTCTGTTGTTGGCATAGAACCCAGTCTATCATGCATGCGCAAAGCATATAGACATGAGGTACCACAGGATCAGAGAGCTAATGGAGGAAGGTGAAGTGGAATTGATGAAGATCCATACCAAGGAGAATCAGTCTGATGCACTCATGAAGGTACTTCCTAGAGATAGCTTTCAGAGATGTGTGGCATTGATGGGTCTATTGAGAAGAGATGAGCTCACAAGGACTTGGAAGCACCAAGGTAGAGAATGTGAGCTCAGAAGTAGCACTCCCAAGTCTTGAAAATATGAGAAGATAGGTCATGAAAAGATGGAAGCAATTCGGAAGAAGAATTAGTCTTAATAGTAAAATTCAAAAACTAGGCTGGCTCACTCTAAGATCGAGCTGGCTCAGTTGGAAACTGGGTTGGCTCAGTTGAGGACTGGGTCAACTAGGTCTCAGAGAAAAATTCAGACAGAGAGCAGCATTTTTAGGCTATTGGCATGGTATACAACTAGGTCGGCTCAGTCAGAACTGAGCTGACCCAGTCATAGGTTAGTCGGCTCAGTTTGAAACTGGGACAGCTTAGTTTTCATGGGTTATTATTATGTACGTGGATTGTTTGGATTTGGAGAGTTTTTCTATGAGCTTGGGCTTGAACTTTTGTAAAGTATATATACTGAATGCAGGTCAAGATTGTAAGGGTGCTGAAATGTATTGAATAAAAGCTCTTTTCTTCTGAAAATCTCTTCTTCTATTCTTCTCTATTCCATAATTTATTTAATCATACTTCCATAGAGATCTCTAAGAAGTACTTCCTTATTGCTTAGCTAATCAGTAGCAACCATGCTGATCCATGTGGGAAGAGTGCATATTCCCAACACCCTCTCTTGAAGATGGTTGATCTTGGCTCGAAGGACCTCTTGGACCCTCTATGCTTCCACCTCCTGACAGCGCCCTCTTGATATAGGTGAGCATCTGGTGTTTCGACTGCAACAAATGATTGATGTTAAAAAGAAAAAAGGAGGAGAAGGAAGGAGAGGAGTAGAAAGGTCAAGCATGGAATAGTTACCTTAAGGACGGTTCTAAGAGAACTCCAAACGAGCTGTAGTGGATCAAGATCGGCCATATGGTCCACCACCTCCGACATGGTGAACCTATCGGTTAGATCCCAGACTATCTCTAGGTTGTCAAAGGGATCCTCCCCTCGTTCATCGCTGTCGCCATCCGTCTCGCTAAGGCGAGCCTTACGGGACGTCTTAGCGATAGCTCTCTTCTTCTTCCTTCCTTCCCCTACCTCTCCCTTGGTAGGGGGCTTCAAAGCCTGATCCCTGCTAGAAGGACCCGAGGGCATGGGAGGCATGGAGCCCATGCCAGTGGTGCTGACCTCGGTAGCTAAGGCAACTTCGATGCTGGCAATGACCTCGGGCACAAAGGTAGTGGAGGTGGGGATCACGGAGCTAGAATTGCTGACTTTCATCCTCTTTGGCTATCGCTTGATGCCTTCTCTTTCCTCTTCTTGGTGTAAAGCCCTTTGGTAAGCATTTCAGCGGCTTTGGTATCCATTATTATAGTAGGAAAAGAAGTGCGGTTAATGACAATACATGTGCAAAATCATATGAATTCAAAAAGCAAAAGGTGTACCAGCGGGGTCAAGAGGATTCAAACCTAGGTTGAATAAGATCTATTCTTTTAGTAGGATGGGAAGGAGAGGAGTTCGATATGCTTTAAGTTTATTAGAGAAATCAAGGTCGGCTCCATCTAAGCTAGGAGCTCAGTGAACTGACTCCCTAATATAACCCCAAGGAGGAAGATCTAAGAGCAGGATCAAACAGTACACAAAAAAGTTCTTTTTCTTTCAGTTATGAATGGAAGAAGGGGCACCTTTTAATAACCCCTTCTTACCGAACTGAGAGAAAAAGTACCATCGATCCTTCGTAGAAGGATGGTGCTTGAAGGCATAGAAATTTCTAAAGAACGAAATGGTCGGCTGGACCTCGGCCAGTTGATAGAGGAAAAGGAAACCAACGATGAATCGAAAGGAGTTTGGCATGATAGATGCGAAAGAGATGTTTAAAAATTAAAAGAGGACGACTACAAAAGGGGGCAGGGGAAGCCTAAGTTTGACACGCAAAGTTTTTATGTACAAACAAAATCGGCCAGCCGAAGGAGAGCTGACTCAGTCATCGGAGCTAGGAAGTTCAAGATCGTATTCTTGGAGGATTCCATATTGAATTTGGAATCGAGAAAGATCGTCCGAAGTAAGAACAGATGGGATGGTATCTAGAATGAAGGATGAGTGGGACATGTTCCTAGGATCTATCTCGACCTAGGGTGCGGGTTTAAGGAAGGTCGGTTTAGGTGAGCCCCAAGTACTGATGGAGTGGGAGGTTTCGGAAGACATTCAGATTGAAATAAAATCTCAAGAAAACCCTCCAAAAAAAATAATAATAAGGAAAAATGTGGGACAAATGTTGTTGCTAAAAAATTGGGAGAGTAAGAAGCTAGAGAAAAAAAGCACAAATAACCTAAGAGAAGGGATAGGAGACTGACCTAGGTTATCTGGGGAGAGAGAAAGGATGAGGGATGCGATGAGAACCAGCCAAAAGGGTGTCCGGAGCTCGGGAAGGCGAGGAAGGAGGCTAGGACCCTTAGGAAGAAGACGAACAGGGATCGAAGGAAGGAGAAGACTTTGGCAAGAATGGCTTTCGAAGGAGAGGAGAAGACCTTAAATAGCCAGAGGTAATCTGAGGTAGATATGATTACGGATCAACTTTGATCGGTCAGCGTGCACCACATGTCCCACTCATCATGACAAAGGAGTGGTGACGAGCGAAGTCTTTATGGCGCCGTACCTGGGGTAGGATTTTGGTTGGAGATTCGAAGGGCCATCCATTCAAACTTACTTCAGACTTAGAAAGCTTCGGTGCCAGCACGGTAAACACCAAAATATTTCATCTTGTAAGCGTGAGAACTCAAGATCAGACTCTGGCAGTCATCTTTTTCCTCCCTTACATCGAATTTCAAACTCAAGAGTAGGGGGACTAATGTTGAGGATAAATCCTACTCCCATCGAAGTCCACTCTGATGCTTAGCCTAATATAGCTAAAGAGCTTCGATCGTGAATTCTTTCCTTTCAAGCCTCTCCAACAGCCGAACTCCTTTCGAGCCTCTCCAGTAGTTGAACCCCTTTCAGGCCTCTCCAAGCAGCCGAACTCCTTTCAGACCTCTCCAGCAGCCAAACCCCTTTCGGGACTCTTTGACAACCGAACTCCTTTCGGATCTCTTTAGCAGTCGAACTCCTTCCGGACCTCTCCAGCAGTTGAATCCCTTTCGAGCCTCTCCAGTAGTTGAACCTCTTTCGGACCTTTCCAAGCAGCCAAACTCCTTTCGGACTTTGCCTTCAGTCGGATCCCTTCATCGAACAAATTTTCCTTCAGGTCTTCCCCCACGGATCTACATGCATATTCCTCCAGTAGACCTACTTTTAGATCTCCCAGTGGATCCACGTTCGGACATCTCCGATGGATTTCTTTCAAAGTTCCTCCAATCGTAGGACTCCCAAACTCCTTTCGATCGAACTTTTGATAGTCGTCCAAAAAGGTCTTCCCTCGAATCCAGCTCCATACACAACACGAATCAACTCACACACAAACTACCTTAGAGGAGTCCGAACTCCCCTAGGATTGCTATAACTCGAAGTTCTTCACCAACCGACGTCTACTCCATCTGAACTCCAACTATTAAATCTCATTAGATTGGCAAGTCATGACAATAGACACCATCCTCTGTAACAAACTTCATGTGGCCTGAGCGGCCCACTATGAGACGGTTATGGCTATTGCTATCAATTTGTTACAGGCTCCACCTATAAAAAGGACCCTCCAGACTCTCTTCTTCTTCTCCAAACTCTACAACTTTCTCTACTATGCACTCTATTTTTATTGATCAAAAGAACTGACTTGATCATTGAAAGATCTTACCGGAGCCACCACCCCAGTCTCTGGACGAGATGAAGGAAAAAACATATTTTTTGGGTCAGATTCATTCAGATTTGATTTGATTAAGAGAAATATTTTAAAATTTTTTCTCTTAGATATAAATCAAATCTGATACTTTTCAAATCTAATTTGAATGATCTAATAAAATAAAATAAAAATAAATTAAATCAAATTTAATTTACCTTGATTTGGGTAATCCTATTACCCTGTTGATGATCCTGTATTGCAGCGGAAGGTTCTGGATCTAGCCACGCAAGCGCCTGGCCTCTACCGGTATCCACTCGGGTTGGATCTGGAGATCCTCTTCTTCTCTATCATCCTCCAAAAATCAGATCTGGATCTGATCTGGAAGGATCTTCAAAACTCTTTTGAAGATCAGCAGCAGTCGTCCTCTTTGCAGCAGTGCAGCCTTCTTGCTTTTGATCGCCTTTCTCTTGATCTGGATCGCACCAACCAAAGTCCAAAACTCCTTTTGGACGTGGAGAGGAGAGAGGAGGAAGAGGTTTGGCATGGAGGAAGAGGGAGAGAGCAAGGCCTTGGGGCAAATGGAAACTCTCTTAAAGTTAGGGCAGTAGGGTCTTATTTATAGACTAAGCTGTGATCCAACTCCTCTTCTCCCAACCAATCACAACCCTTTGTGAAATCAGATCTAAATCTGATTGGTGGAATAGAATAGAGTCCCCTGAGATTCCTCCCCTTAGAGGGCCTAAGACCAGTCAAAGTTGGTTCTTAGAAGAACTCTAATTGGAATCCAAAAAGGAGATGGAGTCCTTGTCCAACAAGGACTCCTAGGCGCCTCCAACCTGGGCACACGCCTAGGGTGGCGTGCGCCCTCCTCCTTGCCAGGTTCTGGCAGGGGGACAGGCCCCCACCAGCTCTCCAATAGGTGCATGACATGTGGTCAAAAGTCAAAGTGTCAAAGGTCAACGTTTGACCAGTCAAAGGTAGACTTTTGACCAAAGTCAAAGAACAAGAAATGGCAGGTGACCAAAAATGGCAGGTAATGTCTTACAAAATAAGACAACCTTTTCTGACTTGGACAACCTCCAGTCAGACCATATGAAGGCCTCTGATTGAGCACAAACTCCTTTGGCTCAGACAGGACAACTTATTTATGATAGTAAAAGAAGAACGTTAGGTTCAATCGAGTGCTAGCACGATTTTCCTTGAACCTAATTGAATCTCATTCAGATCAATTGAACTAGATCAGTTCAATTGATGATCACCAGATTCAAACCCTTGTTTGTGTGACCCAGTTAGGTTCAGTTCTGTATGGTAATGGGATATGTCATGATCTCTATCATCGACATCATCGAAACTCCTTTCGATGGATCAGAACTCTTCTGATTCGAACAGCTAGAATGATCGATCATCTAAATCATTCTAATTGCTCCCAAAATCCACCAGTGACACCTAGCAGTATATGGTGGCAACCCATCAGAGCTGAATGCGAACCTCTTGGTGCAGCTACCTGTGTGATTCAGTTCCTTCTATCTTGAGCCCCGATCAGATTAGGGTTAAGGTAAACTCGTCAAACCCTAGTCTCTGTCATATGATGTAATCATTCGATTCGAGTCCAATGTGAAAATCTAAATAGAAACTCTTTCTATTATTTCACTCTACCATGGCCATGGGCTTCTGGACTTGATTCTCATGATCATCATAGGGCTGCTCCTCTACCACCGAGGTAGATAGATTCCATCTTGATGCCATCCAGTTCCTACAATGAACATGCTATAGCCAACATACACCTCAGGGTTCCATATGGCTAGGAGACCGAGTAATGGTGTAGTCAAACTATAACACCCTCAAGGTGAACTGCCGATGCATCCTCAGGTCAAAGAACCAGACACACTACTGCAGCATCGAGTCAGTCATTGACGAGAAGGTAGACTCCCTAATGACTACTCGAGGTGGTCACGCTCAGTGCCCTCGTTCTCTAACGAGTACCTGTACTCTCGCTCCAAGACTCATCTACTAAAGAGAAGCGATTGTACACCAACCTTCCGGATCAATCACCATCCTCGTGATGATCCTATGGTCGGGAGCATTTTATGAGTTAATAATGATTATTCATGTCTTAAATTTTCAACTCTTGAAAATATGAATTATCATTACCATTAACTCAAAGGATGTATCACAGACACTAAATACACATATGTGATAGAAAATAACCCATTTTATTGATTTTAGTCAAAATTATAATTTTGCCCCTAGAAGTGTATTACAAGTGTCAGCCAATTCTGGCTTCTAGGGCACATATATCTAACAATCTCCCACTTGTCCTAAAGCCAATTGGCTACAAGTCTAAGTCCCATCTTCTCAAGGTGGGCTTCGATCTTCTGCTGGCCCAACGGCTTTGTAAGTGGGTCTGCCACATTATCTGTGGAGTTGACTCTCTTGACCTCGACGTAACCCTTCTCGAGGTAATCGCGGATGAGGTGGTATCGCCGCTCAATATGCTTGGATTTTTGGTGAGACCTCGGCTCCTTAGCAAGGGCTATGGCGCCATTGTTGTCGCAGTATAGAGGAATGGCATCTGATGGCATTACTCCAATTTCTGCAGCAAACTTCTTGTACCAGAATGCTTCCTTCGCAGCCTCTGATGCAGCGATATATTCTGCTTCCATGGTGGAATCTGCTATCACCATTTGCTTGGAACTCTTCCAGCTGACAGCACCACCATTGCACACAAACAGACTCCCAGATGTCGACTTTCGATCATCTATATCGGACATGAAATCCGAGTCTGTGTATCCCTGGACTTGGAGTTCTCCATTACCAAAGACCAACATCATATCCTTAGTTCTTCTCAAGTACTTAAGGATACATTTCACAGAAGTCCAGTGTTCTTCACCTGGATTTGACTGATATCTGCTTGTGACACTCACAGCATGGGCTATATCAGGTCGTGTACATAGCATGGCATACATGAGGCTCCCTATTGCAGAAGCATAAGGGATCTTGCTCATGCGTTCTATTTCCTCAGGTGTGCTAGGGCACATCTTCTTGGAAAGATGAATACCATGTCTGAAGGGTATTAATCCCCTCTTAGAGTTTTCCATACTAAACCTCTTTAGTACTTTCTCTATGTACATCTTCTGTGAAAGTCCTAGCATCCTATTCGGTCTATCCCTATAGACCTTAATTCCTAGAATAAAGGATGCTTCACCTAGGTCTTTCATGGAGAATTCCTTGGACAACCACATTTTGACTGATCGTCAACATGGGAATATCATTCCCAATAAGGAGGATGTCATCCACGTACAATACGAGGAAGACAACAGCGCTCCCACTGACCTTTTTGAAAACACATGGTTCCTCTTCATTTTTGATGAAACCAAACTTTTTGATCACATCATTGAAACGAGTGTTCCAGCTCCGAGATGCTTGCTTAAGTCCATATATGGACCTTTGCAGCTTGCAAACCTTGTGATCAGTATCACTGGATGTGAAACCTAGCGGCTGTTCCATATAGATATCTTCCTCAAGATATCCATTTAAGAATGCCGTTTTCACGTCCATTTGCCATATTTCATAATCGAAATAGGCTGCAACGGCAAGCAATGTGCGGATGGATTTTAGCATAGCCACTGGGGAAAAGGTATCCTGATAGTCAATGCCTTCGCGTTGACTATAACCTTTTGCCACTAGTCTAGCCTTGAATGTCTCCACATTCCCATCTGCACCAATCTTTCTCTTGAAGATCCATTTACACCCAATAGGTACTATACCTTCTGGTGGATCTACCAAGGTCCAGACTTGGTTTGAGTGCATCGAGTCAATTTCTGACTGCATTGCCTCTAGCCATTTCTCGGAGTCGATATCTGATATCGCCTCGTTGTAGGTTTTGGGATCATCACCATGAGCACCATTACCTACGAGGAACATTTTCCTCTACTTCCTCTGAAATAATACCTAAGTATCTCTTCAGGGGGACGGAAAACTCTTTCCGATCTACGAGGTGGAGGAGGTAGTGTTCTTATTGGCTCAACCTGATTTGGTTCCAATTGGTCCTTAGCTCGTTCTACTTGTGAGACTTTCTCATCAAGCTTGATCTGCTTTTCCAATGCCGCTATCTTGAATAAACTATTTTTCAAGAAAGATGGCATGTCGACTCACAATCACATTGTGGTCTTCTGGAATGTAGAAATAGTATCCTAATGACTCTTTAGGATATCCTATGAATCGAGCTCTGAAAGGACCTAAACTCTAACTTGTCCGCTTGTTGTCTTTTGACATGAGCCGGACAACCCCAAATTCTGAGATGACTCAGACTTGGTTTCTTACCGTGCCATATCTCATACGGTGTGGTAGGAACGGTTTTAGAGGGAACCCTATTCAGTAGATAAATTGAAGTTAACAATGAGTGTCCCCAAAGAAAATCAGGGAGGTCTGTGAAGCTCATCATGGATCGAACCATATCCAATAGAGTCCGATTTCTCCATTCTGAAACCCCGTTGAGTTGAGGTGTTCCTGGTGGAGTCCATTGAGAGACTATGCCATTTTTCCTTTAGATAGTCTAGGAATTCCCGGCTAAGGTATTCACCTCCTCGATCTGATCGAAGAACCTTAATGGGTTTTTCCAGTTTGTTTTTCTACTTCATGTCTGAATTCTTTGAACTTTTCAAAAGCTTCAGACTTGTGTCTCATAAGATACACATACCCATACCTAGACAGATCATCGGTAAAGGTAATGAAGTAGACAAAATTGCCTCTAGCCGGCACATCAAATGGGCCGCACACATCAGTATGTACTAGGGCAAGGAGATCTGTGGCCCTCTCCCCATGTCCAACAAAAGGGAGTTTAGTCATTTTGCCTTGAAGACAAGATTCACAAGTTGGATATGACTCGAAAGTCAATGGACTCAATAGCCCATTTTTCTCCAATTTGTTGATCCTATCTTCTGCTATATGACCTAATCTCAGGTGCCATAGATATCTGTCGTTTGGACTATCCCTAGGTCGTTTGGCATTCACGTTTTGCTCGATAGTTAGAATAGGTACATCAATATGTAGCTGATAAAGACCATTAATAAGGAAACCATTTGCAATTTTATTTCTTTCATAAAGAATGTTACAATGGTCCTTAAAGAAGGTGATCACATAACCTTCTTGTGCTAAGCATGAAACAGAAATCAAATTCCTGCTAGCTGCAGGCACATAAATAACAGTCTTTCAAAACTAAGTCTAAACCAGATGGTAATCGAAGAGGGTATGTTCCCACGGCTACTGCAGCAACTCTTGCTCCATTACCGATGCGTAGGATCATGTCTCCATCCCTCAGCCTCCTGCTATCCTCAAGACCCTGCATAGAAGTGCACAGATGAGCACTAGAACCAGAGTCAAGCACCCAACTGGATGCAGAAGAAACCGTAAGGTTAGACTCAATAACGAGCATACCTCCAGAAGGACCTTCCTTCTTGTTCTTCAGGGTGGCCAGGTAAGTAGGGCAGTTCCGCTTCCAATGGCCGTCGCTGTTGCAATGGAAACACTTTCCTTTGACATCGGCCTTCTTCTTCGGCTTCTGCCTTCTTCTTCTTTGATCCTTCCACCTTTTGCTTTTTCACAGACTTCTTTTTCTTTCCATAAGACTTTCTTTTGGAAGAAGTCCGTTCCATAGCAAGAACTGAGCCTTTAGAACCTTTCATAGAAAGCTCAGCGGTAACCAGCATATTCATTAATTCGGCCAAGGAATTTTGAAGTTTATGCATGTGGTAATTCATGATGAATTGCCCATATGCATCAGTCAAGGATTGCAGAATAATATCGTTCTGCAGGTCCAAGTCCAACTTCACACCGAGCTTCTCAAGCTCTTCCATGTCCTTGATCATTGTCAGACAGTGATC
This sequence comes from Cocos nucifera, assembly GCA_006176705.1. Lineage (NCBI taxonomy): Eukaryota > Viridiplantae > Streptophyta > Magnoliopsida > Arecales > Arecaceae > Cocos > Cocos nucifera. The sequence goes on along the minus strand of QRFJ01002192.1, from coordinate 214,004 downwards.
TTGGACTGACTGCCCATCACGCATCTTAGCCTTAAAAAGTCATTTCGTGACTTGATATTTGGCTGCGCGACTCTGTTCACCAAACATCTCCTGCAGGTGAGCCAACATTTGGCGAGCAGTCCCGATATCCTCATGTTGGCGCTGGAGCTCATCAGACATCGAGCCCAACATGTAATATCTGGCCTTATTATCTTCGTCTATCCATTTTTCCAGAGACGCTCTCTGTTCAACAGATGGACGGGCTGGTAAGGTGGGAGGGTCCTGGTCCAAAACATGGGTTAACTTCTCGAAACCCAAAACTAATTTTGTAGTTCCTGAGCCAATCTTTATAATTGGGTCCAGTCAGTCTATGTGTGTCCAGGATACGTGCCAATGGGTTGGACGCAGACATTTTTCCTGTAGAGAGTCAAAGATTCTAGTTAGATACTGTAATTTTGACTTGACCAATTTATTTAGGGATTTTATTTTTAAACAAATTAGCTCCCACTATTTTCTCGGATCCCTACACTCCCTCTGTAGAGATGCAAAAATCTCCATGATTAATGATTTCTAGTGGGTGGTGCGGTCTCACCAACTGACTCATCACCTCACCTAACAGTTATTGGTGATGGGTTAGCCAATGAGTGAACAACTCTTGTTCAATGATTCTCTAATCATGGTGCACCCAAACTTGGTCTCTAATTCATGAATCTCACCGTATCCGAAATATTGATCCACTCCTTAGTTAAGTCAGACCCACCATTTGCATAGACTGGGTTCCTAATTGAGTCTCTCACCGTATCCGAAATATTGAGCCCAACTCATCCTCCAGCCCATAGCATCCAATGCCTAATAGACATGGTTGCATCTTCCCGGTGCAACTGAGCCACTGTATCCAGCCGAGAACAATCAACCCCGGGAAGGGCCCGCACATCTACAATGGTGGAAGACCTCAGACTTAATCTTTTCTTAGGGAGAATTGATTCAGGTCTCATTAAACTAGACTTGGCTTAGTCATAACAATTATGACTAACCTAGTGGCATGGGTTAGCTCGGATTATTGACCACCTCAGATCAGAACTGTGTCAACAGATATGGCCAGGTAAGTGAGACCGGTGGAAGGAATATGCCATTAACTCGTACAAGAATGCATTCAGGTCGAGTAGCTTCCAATTAAAAACCAGTCGGTCGTCTATGTGCCAAACTTACCTTAGACACCAAATTGTTGAGCCAGAACCAATTGGGTTAGCCTACAATCCAGACTCTAACCTCTGAGCCTAATTAGGTCTTGCTTGATCGTGACTCGATCTTGACCCAGACTTAATCCTATTAGGCTGGTCAATTTAAGCATTGTTGATCCCATCTAACCAACTCTTGATTCGGTTTGATCAACCGCTTAGACCTAATTGAGCTACCCAAGCCCGAACCCAGTATTATGAATATGTCTTAGATCTGAAATTCTCAATTTTAGACCTAATTAATATTCCATAAACTTAATTCTTAATTAAGTAGGGTTCATAAACAAAATATGCACAATAAATCCTAGGGTTTCAGGATCTAGGGTTTTGCAGAAAGTAAGTTTTGGGTTTCTGATTAAGGACGAACACGCAGCACCCCTACACATCATAAGAACACCCCATCGAATGGGAAGAGAGGGCCTTTAAACCCTTCTTCGTTCTTATGACCGGACGGCCAAGAGGAACGCCTTAATCAGGAACATTCAATACTACAAAACAGTATCAGATCTATATCATATATCTCATATACAAAGTAGATCTAATCATGGCATATTTTGCATACATCTCATGTATCAAATCATGCATATTTTTAGATCTAAATTATCTCATAATAATCTAAAAAATTAGATTTAAATTGATCTAATCAAAATAAATTCTAATCTAGACAATTATGTAGAACTATTCTACAACTAGTCTAGACATGCATCAATCATATCTCATATGATATTTAAAATTAAATAATTTTTATTTGCTATTTTTTAGATGTTATTATAACCATTTATAATATCAAAAAATAGTAAATAAATAGATCTAAAATATGATTTAATCAGATTAAATCAAAAACATGCAAGACTATTCTATAGAACTATTCTATTCTAGAACTAGTCATGCATATCTTCTAATCTTAGATCCAAATCATTTAATTTTAATTTTTTCTGATTTCAGATCTGATCACATCTCATGTGACATCTAAAATCAATTATTTTCTAATTAAAATAAATTTAAAATCAGATCTAAACAATTTTAGAACCATGGCTCTGATACCAGTTGAAGGGAAATCCTGATTTCCCGGTCCAGGTTCGTTCAGATCTGATCAGATCAAGAGATATATTTCAAAAATTTTTCTCTTGATCTAAATCAGATCTTGATATATTTTAGATCTAATTCTTATTATTTTAATAAATAAAATAAAAATAAATTAAATCAAATTTAATTTACCTGATTTGGGTAATCCTATTACCCTGTTGATGATCCTGTTGCAGCGGAAGGTTCTGGATCTAGCCACGCAAGCGCCTGGCCTCTACCGGTATCCACTCAGGGTTGGATCTAGGAGATCCTCTTCTTCTCTATCACATCCTCCAAAAATTAGATCTGGATCTGATCTGGAGGATCTTCAAAACTCCTTTTGAAGATCAGCAGTCGTCCTTTGCAGCAGCGCAGCCTTCTTGCTTTTGATCGCCTTTCTTTGATCTGGATCGCACCAACCAAGGTCCAAAACTCCTTTTGGACGTGGAGAGGAGAGGGGAGAAGGTGGTTTGGCATGGAGGAAGAGGGGAGAGGCAGCCTTGGGGCATGGGAAATGATTGAATCATCTTAAATCTTGTTGGCGCAGGGTCTTATTTATAGACTACTGTGATCCAACTCCTCTTCTTCCCAACCAATCACAACCCTTTGTGAAATCAGATCTAAATCTGATTGGTGGGAATAGATAGAGTCCCTGGATTCCTCCCCTTAGAGGGCCTAAGACCAGTCAAAGTTGGTTCTTAGAAGAACTCTAATTGGAATCCAAAAGGGAGATGGAGTCCTTGTCCAACAAGGACTCCTAGGCGCCTCCAACTTGGGCACACGCCTAGGGTGGCGTGCGCCCTCCTCCTTGCCAGGTTCTGGCAGGGGGACAGGCCCCCACCAGCTCTCCAATAGGTGCATGACATGTGGTCAAAAGTCAAAGTGTCAATGGTCAATGGTCATTTGTTTGACCAGTCAAAGGTAGACTTTTGACCAAAGTCAAAGAACAAGAAATGGCAGGTGACCAAAAATGGCAGGTGACCAAAAATGGCAGGTAATGTCTTACAAAATAAGACAACCTTTTCTGACTTGGACAACCTCCAGTCAGACCATATGAAGGCCTCTGATTGAGCACAAACTCCTTTGGCTCAGTCAGGACAACTTATTTATGATAGTAAAAGAAGAACGTTAGGTTCAATCGAGTGCTAGCACGATTTTCCTTGAACCTAATTGAATCTCATTCAGATCAATTGAACTAGATCAGTTCAATTGATGATCACCAGATTCAAACCCTTGTTTGTGTGACCCAGTTAGGTTCAGTTCTGTATGGTAATGGGATATGTCATGATCTCTATCATCGACATCATCGAAACTCCTTTCGATGGATCAGAACTCTTCTGATTCGAACAGCTAGAATGATCGATCATCTAAATCATTCTAATTGCTCCCAAAATCCACCAGTGACACCTAGCAGTATATGGTGGCAACCCATCAGAGCTGAATGCGAACCTCTTGGTGCAGCTACCTGTGTGATTAAGTTCTTCTATCTTGAGCCCCGATCAGATTAGGGTTAAGGTGAAACTCGTCAAACCCTAGTTTCTGTCATATGATGTAATCATTCGATTCAAGTCCAATGTGAAAATCTAAATAGAAACTCTTTCTATTATTTCACTCTGCCATGGCCATGGGCTTCTGGACTTGATTCTCATGATCATCATAGGGCTGCTCCTCTACCACCGAGGTAGATAGATTCCATCTTGATGCAATCCAGTTTCCTACAATGAACATGCTATAGCCAACATACACCTCAGGGTTCCATATGGCTAGGAGATCCGAGTAATGGTGTAGTCAAACTATAACACCCTCAAGGTGAACTGCCGATGCACCTCAGGTCAAAGAACCAGACACACTACTGCAGCATCGAGTCAGTCATTGACGAGAAGGTAGACTCCCTTAATGACTACTCGAGGTGGTCACGCTCAGTGCCCTCATTCTCTAACGAGTACCTGTACTCTCGCTCCGGTGTCTCCACACCGTAGACTCAAGACTCATCTACTAAAGAGAAGCGATTGTACACCAACCTTCCGGATCAATCACCATCCTCGTGATGATCCTATGGTCGGGAGCATTTTATGAGTTAATAATGATTATTCATGTCTTAAATTTTTAACTCTTGAAAATAAGAATTATCATTACGATTAACTCAAGGGATGTATCACAGACACTAAATACACATTATGATAGAAAATAACCTATTTTATTATTTATAATTAAAATTATATTTTTTCCCTTAGAAGTGTACAACAAATGTCAGCCAATTTTGGCTTCTAGGGCACACATATCTAACACGAGACTCATTTTGCAGGTCACTGATGGCGACCTCGTCATCTCTAACTCCAGCACTTCTTTGGCAATATTCAGGTTTTGCACCAACACACATAATCAAACTCAGGATTCCAAATTACAAAACCATACTTTACCCATGCATTCTATTCACTAAACCATCCTTTTAATATATACCTTTCTAAAACAAACTAATATACATACATATACTGGTTTTTGATTTAACTATCTCAACTGTACAATACTTCTCAAAGTACATTTTCTTTACAAGCTATTACCACCAAAAATAGTTTCTCCTACCAAAGTTACTGATACCTATGCTGAAACATGTCTTTAAGCTAAGCAACTCCCAAAACTGCAATAAGAAAGAGTGAGGGGTGAGACTTGAGAAAGTCTCAATGAGTTTAATTTCATCTAACAATGGAAAATAGATAGCCATATGCTATAATCATGATAATACTAGGCACAATATGCTGATAACAAGCTTTCAAACAAATAGCTTTCACATAAAAGATACTTTTAAAACACAAACCAAATCATTTATCTTTAATCACACCATAGTACGTGTGAATCGTTCAAGTGAACAACCAACTTTTCTTTACTCCGACAGCACACTCCTATAGGGTTCCTTATGAGCAGCCTACCTTTTTCCAAGGACAACACACTCTTAAGCATCCCCACAAGCAGCCTATCGAAGTACTATAAAGATAATATGGATTTTATTCAAACAACACACTCTTGTAGGGTTCCTCATGAGTAGCCTACCTTTTTCCCAAGGACAACACCCTCTTAGGCACCCTACAAGTAGCCTATCCTTAAATCACCATCAGGATAACACACTCTCATAGGTTACACCATTCTTATGAGCAGCCTATCCTTAATATCATTGGGACAACACAGTCTCCAAGTATACCATTCCTAGGAGGAAACTATCCATAATCACAATATCAATAAGCCCCATGGCATATAAACAACGTAAACCATATACGAGATGAAACCACAATAGATACCACTATATAACTCAATTAAAATTTCCAAAACCATGCTTTTAAAACCATGTACGCTTATACTTGTTTATGAAATACACAAAAACAAAAGCTATCTAGAAACCATTTCCTATTTCAATGGTTTTCAAACCACATGTATATGAAGTCAACATAAGCTGCAAAGTATCAAGAGCATATCTTGCTTTTCAAATGATATTTTTAGTTAGCAATAATACAGTAAAACACCATAGATAGATGGAATTCAGTTACCTCAACTAGCTATTAGCTACTTGGTTTATTCAAAGCACCTTCCAGCTCTTTTCTTTTCCTATATTATCAATAAATACTAATTAAAACTCATACCATATGATTTATGAACATAATCATGCTTGCTTTGCTTTCCTTCTTGTTCTTTAGCTCTTCTAACTCTTACTTTAGTCTTTCAACTACTCCTTTCTAGTTTATCTTGCTTACTTTAGCTTAGGTCTTGATAAACTTCCACATAACTCATAAATTTCTAGATATTTAATTCTATTTTCATTCTTATAATTGATTTTAGATTTAGTTAGTATCATTTCCATTCATAACTGAGCCATCAATCGAATTTCAGCATCAATAATAGCATAATTCATCATCTAACTCAGCTTAAACTGTATAACTTACTTTACTATAATATCCCATCTGATAACAATACTTAGAAGATCAATTTAAATCTAGTTTACAGCTTAGGAACCTTACCTCAATGATTAAGATCATTGCTACAGCTAACACAGATTTTTCTTCTTTTCCAAACAAATTACTTATCTCCTTCAATCTAAATTTTGACCAAACATCTCTCCCTAACAAATCCCTCTTTGATTACTCACTGGAAATAGGCCTTCTCCAGCTCTTCTCTTTTATTTTTGAATAGCTACAGAACTCAAAACATACTAAGGAACAACCAGTGTTTTGTTATTTGGTAAAACATAAACTAAATGGAACCTTGCTAGATGTCAACCCACGAATTTTCCATCCAATTCTCTACTTGCCAGGTGTTGTTTAGATGGTTTTCTAGCTATTTGTTTATTTTCTCAAGCTGCTAAGTCATCCCAAGAAAAATGAATTTAAAATTTCAACTCAAATCTTCTCGGTTAAAACTTGCTCCTAGAAATTTTCATGATTGGGGACGACACCTTAGAGAAATGGCGACACTCCAACACAGGTTAGCCCTCAGATCATCCCTCAGGTCATTCTATAGGTCGACCTCTCACACAAAAATGTTGACACCTATGAGAAAAGTGTCGATCCCCCCTTGTGCCACCATAAATCTTCCTAAAAATTGCTTTCTATTTTTCTGAGATAGTATCGAACCTCTTGGAGAAGTGTCGACCTCTTTTCCTGAGTTTCAACTGAAACTTACTCGATCCTCTGCTCACATCTTAACTTAGCACTCAGCTTATTTACATTTCTTTTTTTAAGTTAATGGCTCCATTAAATTTAAAACATAAATGTAAATATGGAACATCCCCGTATTTGGATTCAATAAAAATATCAGAAAAAACAAATTTCTTAAGAATAAGATTTTAAAATTTGGGTTCTAGTTCAAATTCTCTAAATTCGAAACTTTTAAAACTTTCTTGCTTTAGAACGAACAGGTTAAAGAATCTCCAAAATTCATTAAAAATTACTTTACAACTTACGAACACCTAAGGATCAATTACTGAAACTTTTAGTTCCAAGAAAATACATATTTTATATAGCCCCCCTTAAAGGTGCTAGTTTTCAGACTAAAAAATTTTTAGGACTTGAAACAGCAAATAGTCATAATTTATACTTCAAAACTATTATACCCACTAATATTACTTTGGATACCTTTCAAGATATCAATACCACACATACTTGAATCAAAATCTTTTAATTTATCATTTTGCTGGTTTGGGATGTTATAGGTGTGTCTGGTTCTTTGACCTGAGGTGCATCGGTAGTTCATCTTGAGTGTGTTATAGTTTGGCTACACTATAACTCGATCTTCTAGCCATTCAAAATTTTGAGGTGTGTGTTGGCTATAGCATGTTCAATGTAGGAATTGGATTACACCAATAAGAAATCTATCTACCTTAGTAAATATGCAGTAGTCCTATGATAATCATAAGATCGAGTCCTTAAGCCCTTGGCCATGGTAGTATAATGTAATAGAAAAGAGCTTTCTATTAAGATTTTATAATGGACTCAGATCAAAAATTCAATCATATGACTGGGTGTTGGATTTGATGAGTTCACCTTAATCCTAATCCTGTCGGAACTCATGATAGAAGAATCCAATCATATAGGTAGCTACACCGAGAGGTTCACTTTTAGTTCTGATGGATTGCCATCATATATTATAAGATGTCACTAGTGGATTTGGGAGCAATTATAATAATCTTGATGATCGATCATTCTAATTGTATGAATCAAAAAAGTTCTGATCCATCGAAAGGTGTTTCAATGATGTCCATGATAGAGATCATGATATATCCCATTATCATATGGAATTGAACCTAACTGAGTCACACAAACAAGAGTTTGAATCTGAATGTGATCAATTGGCCTAACCCAATTTGATTTACTTGGATTAGATCTAATTAGGTTCTAGGAAATCATGCTGGCACATGATTGAGCCAAATATTCTCCTTCTATTGTCTTTTTAGTTCGTCTCAGCTGATCCAAATTTATTTGGGCTCATCCAAAAACCCTGTAAGGATTTATCCTAGTCTGACTAGAGCTTATCTATATCAAAAAAGAGTTGTCTTAACTCATCAGATGGAAATAAGATACAACCTGCCAATTCCTGACACCACTTACCAATTCTTGTAAACCTTCAAGACATAGGGTCAAACATTGACCCATATGCAAGAAAGAAGGGAGAGGGGCGTGCGTCCCCTGGAGAATTTCTAGGGGCATGTGCCCCCAGGCTTTTTCATGTGAAAGGAGAGGGTGCATGTTCCCTTAGGCGTGCGCCCATATGGATGAAAGGAAGGAGTCCCATAAGGATGCGACTCTAGGGTTTCTTGATGGGATCAAAGTCTTAGGCACCAAACTGATTGTGCTTATCCTTTTATGGCACCACTAATGGAGGGTTTTATGGGTATCTAACCTAATTGGATCAAGTGACATCGCATGGCCAATCAGATTTAGATTTGATTAAATCAATAAATATGATTTATCGAGGCTGCATGGCACTACATGGTGTAGCAAGGCTTATTTAAACCCCTTTTGTGCCTAGGGTTTGGATGGTTCTCATTCTCCATGTCAAGGTGCTGCTACCCCCTCCTCTATTCCATGCCCCTCATACTCCTCCTCTTTCTCTTCTCCATGCCCAAAGGTTGGGCACAAATAATGAGGAAGATCCAAGGATATTGGCATAAAGATCAGGCTGGACATGATGGTGTTCGTGAGACAAGCATGCTGCCTTCTTTTTGAAAGCTTTATAGATCAAATCCAAATTTGATCTTTGGAGATCAGATTCAGGAGGAGAAGACATCTAGAATTAGCCTGAGTGGACTCTGGTAGAGGCCAGATGCTTGCATGGCTAGATCTAAAACCTCAGGCTTTCGTAGATCATCGTCAAGGTAAAAGTGGTTTATCCTAAAGGTAATATTTGATGTTCCAAATTTATTTTAATTTTGATTTTAATATCAGATCATTAGGATCAAATTGGAGAACTCTCAGATCTGATCAGAGACTTGTAAATGAAATTTTTAAAATTTTTCTATAGATTAGATTAGATCAGATCGATCTTATGGTGAAAAACTAGGTTTTTTCTTCAATCACACTATATGAGATATGGCATGATAAGAAATCAAGTCTAAGTTATCTTAGAATTTAGGATTGTCTGGTTCATATCAAAAGACAACAGGCGAACAAGTTAGAGTCTAGGTCCCTTAGAGCTTGGTTCATAGTATATCCTAAAGAGTCGTTAGGATATTATTTCTATCTTTTGAAAGACCATAATGTGATTGTTGAAAGAAATATGCCCTCAAGCCAATCAAAATTTATATTTTAATAGGCTATTCTTTATCTTCCAAACTCATATAATGACATTTTCAAATAAATAAAAGCATTTATTTCATCATATGCTATATCTTAATTATTTATTTAAGATTATGATGAACCCCATAAATTAGGATTATGATTTTAGAGTTATGATGAGATCATACCAGTGAGATCTAAAATCTTAAAATTCTAATTTAAATATTCCTAGTTAATAAAATATTGAGTTGGGGATCAATATTTTTGGTAAGATTGGCATATCTTATGTATGCTCAATGGAGAGGATGATTGATCTCACAATTATTTATGTATGACACTAATATAAGAATGTGGGTGCTCATTAGAGAATGAGTTTACTGAGTTGATCCAACTCGAGAATATCTAATGGAGTCTTATCTACATGTCAATAGATGGTTCTTATAGTGAAAGTTGTGCATGTAATCCTTTGACCTGAGACTACCATAGAACCTTATATGTATGAATCCATATTTTGGTTCATACTCATTCATGACTCAATCATGTATGGGGTAATCTAGATATGATGGATTATATATAAAGGTTGTGAGTAGGTCAACATGAAATCGATCACTCCAGATAAGAGGAGATCGCATCCTACTTACTTCAATCAAATGATGATTCAGAAAGTCTTTGATCAAAGCATGATGAAAATTAAAAATAATTTCTAATATTTCATTAATCGAATCATCATCATAAGATTGAGAGAAATATGAATATGATATTGGGTTTGGCATATTTTCATATTCGAAGTCATATTCGGGATGCAGGATGATCATGGGATCTTGTTGCACGGTAACTTTCCACTGAAGGATATTTTTGATATTTTTATCAAAATTCTATATCTTTCAGGTAGACATGATACATTTCTAGATGTCAATCTTATCTTATAGGTTCGATCAAATTAAAGAGTTTAATTTGATCGTTTAGAAAGTATTCTAATTGGTCGAATCGGGTTAGCTAGTTTTGACTTGAATTAATTTGGTCAAATTCTAACCAAATTAGGTCAAATCGTACTTGAACCCACTACTGGCTAGATGTGGAACCCAATGGATCGCACACAAAGAAAATTGATCCAGGGTCTAATTGGATTAGACCATATTTGCAAGTTGAACATGCTAGCATATGTTGCAAACCCTAGCACCTAGATTCGAATCGGATTCTGATTTGAGCTAATTAGATCCAATTTGGGTCAAATCTGATTTGGTCCTTAATTGAGTTGACCCTTGGCTTGTTGAATTGGATTTGGGTGTCACATACCAGAATCCCACGCACTAGAAACTCTCTCTCTTATGCTTGGGGAGGTGTTTTATGCGCCATGGACTCTTAGCGCATTTTTTGTTGCCGCCCCTTTCTTGCTTGTTATCCATTTATTTTTTGTATGTAACTTATGTTACATAGTTTCAAATCTGAATGAGGCACCTTGGAGTTCTTCTATAGGCAAAACACTTTGGTGTTTTATCTGAATTTAATTGGTAAAGGAAGAGTCCTTGCCGCCCCCTCTTCCTTGGAGCCCCTTGGACCAGGTCAAAGCCCTTGGGGCTTTGACTTCTCTTCCCTTATCTCCATGCCCCCCCCGGATGATTGGCACCCCCTTTGATGGCCATTAGATGGGGTTTTCATCTGATCTTCACCCTTGATGATTGGCACCACTTATGTGAAGTTTTGCAACTCTTTGTAAAACAACGTAGAATTAGTTTGAAGAGTCCTTTTGCTTTAAGGCACCTCTTTGAATTAATTCTATGCATTACACTTGGCTTTATTTTTAGATGGGACATGAAATCTATGAGTGGGCATGAGATATTAATAGGGAATGGGCATGAGAAATTCATAGAGGCACCCCTATATACATTATAAATAGGGGTGCACTCCATAGAGTCCTAAGCATTCAGAACTCTTCTTTCTTTCTTAGATAGTTCTCTTTTGTCTAATTTTCTTTCTCTATTTTCTTTGTCCAGACAAGGTCCTATTAAGGACAAGAAGTCTTCTTTTAAGACAAGGGATTAGGAAGAAAAATTAAGAAGACATAGAGAAGAGAAAGAAAGGAAGAGAAAGGCAACAAGGAGGAAAGTAAGGCTAAGAAAGGTTTTGCCCAAATAATTAAAGTTTTTCTTATAAAAATTTTAATTAAATTATTCAGAGGTACTGGTGTCTTGATCAAGTCTCCATGTGGATCAATATTGGAGCGTGAACATGTGGTGTTAGATGTATGCCCTACAAGCCAGATTGGCTAGCACTTGTAATACACTTCTAAGGGCAATTTTTTAATTTTGACTATAAATTAATAAAAAAATTATTTTCTATCATAGTGTGTATTTAAAGTGTATGTGATACATCCTTTGAGTTAATGGTAATGACAATTCATATTTTCAAAGAGTTGAAAATTTAAGATATGAATTTTCATAACTAACCCATAAATTGCTCTCGACCGTAGGATCATCACAAGGATAGTGATTGATCTGGAAGGAAAGTATAGATACTTGCTAGAGAATGAGGGCACTGAGCGTGACCATCTTGAGCATTCATAAAAAAATCTACCTTCTCATCGATGACTGGTTCGATGTTACAGTAGTATATCTAGTTCTTTGATCTGAGGTGCATCGATAATTCATGTTGAGGGTCTTGTAGTTTGACTACATCATAACTCGATCTCCTAGCCATTCAAAATTCTGAGGTGTATGTTGGCTATAGTACGTTCATTGTAGGAATTGGAATGTATCAATAAGGGATCTATCTACCTCGGTAGATGAGTAGTAGTTCTATGATGATCATGAGAATCGAGTTCATAAGCCCATGGCCATGGCAGAGTGAAGATGATAGAAAGAGTTTCTATAAGGATTTCACATAGGACTCGAATTGAATGATTAATTCATATGATGGATATTGGGTTTGACGAGTTCACCTTGACCTTAATCCTATCAGGGCTCAAGATTGAAGAACCCAATCACACAGGTAGCTATACCAAGAGGTTCACTTTCAATTCTGATGGATTGCTACCATATACTGCTAGGTATCATTGGTGGATTTTGGGAGCAATTAAAATAATTTTTATGATCGATCATTCTAATTGTATGAATCAAAAAAATTTTGGTCCATCGAAAGATATTTTGATGATGTCGATAATGGAGATCATGATATGTCTCATTACCATACGAAACTAAACCTAACTGGATCATACAAATAAGGATTTGGATTTGGATGTCATCAATTGAGCTAACATAGTTAGATTGATTTGGATTAGATCAAATCAGGTTCAAGGTAATCATGCTAGCACACGATTGAGCCTGACTTTCTCCTTCTGTAATCTTTTTGATTCATTATAACAAAGTCAAATTTGATTTGACTCATTCCTATATCTTGACTGAGTTTATTTTCACTTGACTAGAATAAGTCTAGATCAGATTAATTATGAAAATTAAATTCATTTCTAGTACAATTGGACTAGGGTCAATAATTGACCTAATTGAGAGAATTGAGGGTCATGTGATCACAGAATTTTAGAAATTTTTTTAGAAATCATTTTGCTTTAATTTTTGGATATGTGATAGTGCATGAGAGTACTTTAGGTGTGCAAAATTTTATAATTTTTGGAGGTGCCTAGACTGGGTTTTGATAGAGTTTGATTTGGATCAAACTCTTGAGGGAAGAGTCCTAGATGCACATGGACTCTTCCTTATCCTTTCATGCCGCCACCTTTCAGATGGATTTTTGACATCAAAACTAGATGGGATCTGACATTTTTCATGGAGATCAGGTCTAAGAGTTCTGATGGTTGAATTATAAGGTTTTTGGTCAAAAAGGGACTCTTTATGGTGCTATGTCTTGTATAAGAACTCTTCTCACAAAAATGCCTCAATGTAATTTATTTTTTCCACACCCAAATGAACCTTCCCTCTAATATCTACGCCCCCTCTATCATCTCTCTTCCTTCTTTCTACATGCCTAAAATGTTAGGCACAAATCTAAGTTGAAGGTCCAAGGTTTTTGACACAAAATTCAGCATCTACGCGATGGTGTTCGTGAGACGAACAGGGTGCCCTCAAAAGACATTTTGAAGGCTTTTCAAATTAGATCTAGATCTAATTTTTGGAGGAGAGATTCATGAGGAGAAAATATTTAGATCCTGCCTGAGTGAATACCAGTAGAGGCTAGGTGCATGTGTAGCTCCTTCCAGAACCTTAGGAATCAACGGGATCATCGCAGGGTAATTAGATTACCAACAGGTACTTAAAATTAAATCTAATTTAATTTAATTTTTAATTTTTAATATCATATATCTATTATTAGATCTAAGAAATTTTAAATTTGATTAGAATTTTAGAAAAAAATTTAAAATATTTCTTCAGATCCAATCAGATCTAAACGATCCTGTGCCGAAAAAATAGATTTTTTCTTCAACTGGTATCAGAGTCAGATTGCAGTTCTTTGGATCTATTTTAGATCTAATTTTATTTTTATTTTTTATTTGATATTAAAAAGTTTTAAATATCACATCATATGTGATTATATCTAAAATCAAAAAACTAAAATTAAATCATTTAGATCTAATATGTATGAGATGCATGACTAGACTGGGAATAGAATAGTTCTATGTGTAGTCTAGTATAATCATATTATTAATTTGATTAAATATAATTTTAAATCTATTTAATTTTTATTTTTTTAATATTATAATTATTATAATCAGATCTAAAAAATAAAAAATAAAATTTTAATCTTTGATTTATTCATATGTGATATGAAAAGATGCATGTTTAGACTAGTTGTAGAATAGTTCTACAAATTATTTAAAATAATTGATATGATCAAATTTAAATCTATTTTTTAGATATTATATATAATATTTTAGATCTAAAAAATATGCATATTTAATTTAGTGATGATACATGAGATGCATGCAAAGTATATATTAGTTAGATCATTAATTATATATGTGATATATGATCTAAATCTAATTAGTTTTGTAGTTTCAATTATATTTCTAATTAAGGCATTCCCCTTGGTCGTCTGATTATAAGAATAAAGTAGGATTTAAAGGCCTTCTCCTATCATTTGATGAGGTGTTCTTATGGCATGTAGGGGTGCTGCACATTCGTCCTTAATCAAAAATCAGAACTTATTTTTTACAAAATCCTAGATCTTGAAACCCTAGAATTTTGATACATATTTTTGTTTATGAACCTAAACTTAATTAAGAATTAAGATTATGAAACTAATTAGATCTAAAATTGAAAATGTTCAGATCTAAGATATTTTCGTAAAATTGGGTTTGGGCTTGGATGGCTCAATTAGGTCTAGTGGTTAATCAAACCTAGTCAAGAATTGGTTAGATGGGATGAAGAGTGCTTAAAATTGACTAGCTCAATAGTTATAAGTCTAGGTCAAGGTCGACTCACAGCCACATATGATTGATCCAATTAAGACCTAATTTGGCTCCATGGTTCGAGTCTGGATTTTAGGCTAATCCGATTAGTTCTGGTTTGATAATTTGATGTCTAAGATAAATTTGGCAGATATGATCGATTGGTTTTAAATTGGGAGCTACTCGACCTGAATGCATTCTTGTCGAGTTAATGGCATATCCCTTCCACCGGTCTCACTTACCTGATCATTTGTGTCAATCCAATTTTGATTTGAGGTGGCTAATAGTTCGACCTAACCCATGCCACTAGGCTTATCATAACCATTATGACTGAGTCAAGTCTAAGAGACTTAGATCAAACCTCCCTAAGAAAAGATTAAGTTAATTAGTCTTCCACCATTATAGATATAAGGACCCTTCTCGGGATTGATTGTTCTTAGCTAGTTACAGTGGCTCAATTGCACCGAAAAGATGCAACCATATCTATTAGGCATTGGATGCTATGGATTGGAGGATGGATTGGGCTCAATATTTTGGATACGGTGAGGGACTCAATCAAAAATCTAATTTATGTAAATGATGGGTCTGACTTAACTAAGGAGTGGATCAATATTTCGGACATGGTGAGATTCATGAATTTGAGATCAGAATTAGGTGCACCATGATTAGAGAATCATTGGATAAGAGTTGTCTACTCATCGATTGACCCATCACTAATAACAATTAGATGAGATGGTGAGCCAGTCGATGAGACCGCATCCACTAGAAATCAATTGATCGTGAAGATTTTTGCATCTTTGCCTAAAAAGTGTAGGGATCTGAGAAAATAGTGGAAGCCTAATTTATTTAAAAATAAAATTTTTAAATAAATTGATTAAGTCTAATTATAAATTTTAACTAAAAACTTTGACTCTTTATAGAAAAATATTTGCGTCCAACCCACTAGCCTGTATCCTGGACACCCATAGACTGACCGAACCTAACTTCAAGGATTGGCTCCAAAACTTTAAAATTATTTTGGATTCTGAGAAGTTGACTCATGTGTTGGAATAGGACCCTCCCACTTTATCAGCCCATCCATCCACTGATCAAAGAGCATCTCTAGAGAAGTAGATGGATGATGATTACAAAGCCAAGTATTACATGTTGGACTTGATGTTTGATGAGCTCCAACGCCAATATGAAGATATTAAGACTAGCCATCAAATGTTGGCTCACCTGCAAGAGTTGTTCGGTGAATAGAGTCGTGTAGCCAAATATCAAGTCACTAGAAGACCTTTTAAGGCTCAAATGCATGATGGGCAATCAGTCCAAGATCATTATCTGATAATGATCAAGGACTTAGAAGAGCTTGAGAAGCTCAGTGTCTAGTTGGACAAGAATTTGCAGATTGATATAATTCTGCAATCCTTGACTGATGCGTATGGATAGTTCATCATAAACTACCATATGCATAAACTATAGAATACTCTAGTAGAACTTATGAATATACTAGTTACTGCTGAGTTTTCTATGAAAGGTTCAAAAAGCCCAGTACTTGTTGTGGAGCAGATTTCTTCCAAGAGAAAATCTTTTGAAAAAGAAGTCCGTGAAGAAGCAAAAGGTGGATGGTGGGAAGAAGAAGAAGGTAGAGTCGAAGAAGAAGACTGCTGACAAAGAAAAATATTTTTATTACAACACAGACGATCATTGAAAGCAGAATTGCCCCTTGTACTTGGCCAGCCTGAAGAACAAGAAGGAGGTAGGTCCTTCTGGAGGTATGCTCGTTATAGAATCTAACCTTATGATTTCTTCTACATCCAGTTGGATGCTTGACTCTGGTTTTAGTGCTCACTTATGTACTTCTATGCAAGATCTTAAGAATAGTAGGAGGCTGAGGGATGGTAAGATGATCCTACACATCGAAAATGAAGAAAGAGTTGCTACAGTGTCCGTGGGAACCTACCCTCTGTGATTATCATTAGGATTAGATTTAGTTCTTAGAGACTATTTTTATGTGCTTGCAGTAAGCAAGAATTTGATTTCTATTTCATGTTTAGCATAGGAAGGCTATGTAATTAGTTTTCTTAAGGACCATTGTAATATTCTTTATGAAAAAAATAAAATTGCAAGTGGTTTTCTTATAAATGGTCTCTATCAGTTACATATTAATATTTTTATTTTCAATATTGAGCAAAATGTGAATGCTATAGGATCAAAATGACCTAGGGATAGTCTAAATAATAGGTATCTATGGCACCTTAGGCTAGGTCATATAGTAGAAGATGGGATTAACAAATTAGAAAAATTTGGACTATTGAGTCTGTTGACTTCTGAGTTATATCCGATTTGTGAATTATACCTTCATGACCAAATGACCAAGCTCCCTCTTGTAGGACATGGGGAAAGGGCCATAGAACTACTAGCCCTAGTACATACTGATATGTGCGATCCATTTGATGTGCTAGCTAGAGGCAACTATGTTTACTTCATCACCTTTACTAATGATTTGTCTCGGTATGGGTATGTGTATTTGATGCGACATAAATCTGAAGCTTTTGAAAAGTTCAAAGAATTCAGACATGAAGTTGAAAAATAAATTAAAAAATCCATTAAGGTTCTTCAATCAGATCGAGGAGGTGAATACTTTAGTTGAGAATTTCTAGACTATCTTAAGTAAAATGGTATAGTCTCTCAATGGACTCCACCAAGAACACCTCAACTTAATGGAGTTTCAGAATGAAGAAATTAGACCTTATTAGATATGGTCCGATCTATAATGAGCTTCATGGACCTCCCTGAGTTTCTTTGGGGACATATTCTAATGACCATTATATATTTACTAAATAGGATTCCTTCTAAAATTGTTCCTACCACACCGTATGAGATATGGCATGGTAAGAAACTAAGTCTGAGTCACCTCAGAATTTGGATTTGTCTAGCTCATGTCAAGAGATAATAGGCGGACAAGTTAGAGTATAGGTCCTTTAGAGTTCGGTTCATAGGATATCCTAAAGAGTCATTAGGATATTATTTCTACATTCCGAAAGACCATAATGTGATTGTGAGTCGACTTGCCTTCTTTCTTGAAAAATAGTTTATTCAAGATGGTGGCATCAGAAGATATATTAGGCTCAAGAAGAAAGTCTTCCAAAAGCAACGAGCTAAGGACTCTATGAAACCCAATCGGACTGAGCCAGTCCAATCACTACCTCCTCCACCTCGTAGATTAGAAAGAATTTTTCATCCTCCTAAAAGGTACTTAGGTACTATTTTAGAGGACGTAGAGGAAATGTTCCTCATGAAAAATGGGGTTTATGGTGATGATCCCAAAACCTATGATGAGGCGATATTAGATATCGACTCCGAGAAATGGTTAGAAGTAATCAAGTCAGAGATTGACTCAATATGCTCAAACCAAGTCTGAACCTTGGTAAATCCACCTGATGGTATAGTACCTATTGGGTGTAAATGGATCTATAAGAGAAAGATAGGTGTAGATGAAAATGTAGAGATATTCAAGGCTAGGTTAGTGGTGAAAGGATATAGTCAGCGCGAAGGCATTGACTATCAGGATACCTTCTCGCCAGTAGCATGCTAAAATTCATCCACACATTGCTTGCTGTTGCAGCCTATTTTGATTATGAAATATGATAGATGGATGTGAAAATAGCCTTCTTAAATGGATATCTTGAGGAAGATATCTATATGGAACAGCCATTAGGTTTCACATCTAGTAATGCTGATCATAAGGTCTGCAAGCTACAAAGATCCATCTATGGACTTAAGCAAACATCTTAGAGCTAGAATGCTTGTTTCAATGATGTGATCAAATCGTTTGGATTCATGAAGAACAAGAAAAAATCGTGTATATTCAAAAAGATCAATGGGAGCGCTATTGTCTTTCTTGTACTATACGTGGATGACGTCCTCCTTATTAGGAATGATATTTCCATGTAGACCATAGTTAAAATATAGTTATCAAAAGAGTTCTCTATTAAAGATCTAGGAGAAATATTCTTTATTCTAGGAATTAAGATCTATAGGGATCGACCGAATTGGATACTAGGTCTCTCACAGATGATGTACATAGAGGAGGTACTAAAGAGATTTAGCATAGAAAACTCTAAGAGGGGATTGGTGCCCTTCTGACATGGCATTCATCTCTCCAAGAAGATATGTCCCAATACATCTAAGGAGATTGAACGCATGAGCAAGATCCCTTATACTTCGGCAATAGGGAGCCTCATGTACGCCATGCTATGTGCATGACCTAATATCGCTCATGTTGTGAGTGTCATGAGTAGATATCAGTCGAATTCAGTTAAAGAGCATTGAATTTCTTTGAAATGTATCCTTAAGTACTTGAGAAGGACTAAGGATATGTTCTTGATTTTTGGTAATGGAGAACTTCAGGTCCAGGATTATACAGACTCAGATTTTATGTCTGATATAGATGATCGAAAGTCAACATCTGATAGTCTATTTGTGTATAATAGTGGTGCTGTCAGCTGGAAGAGTTTCAAGTAGACTGTGATAGTAGATTCCATCATGAAAGCAGAGTACATCGTTGCATCAGAAGCTGCAAAGTAGGCATTCTGGTATAAGAAGTTTGCCGTAGAACTCGAAGTGATGCTATCAGATGTCGTTCCTCTGTACTGCGATAATAATAGCACCAAAGCCCTAGCTAAGAAGTCGAGGTCTCACTAAAAATCCAAGCACATCATATGGTGATTCCACCTCATCCACGATTACCTCAAGAAGGGTTACGTCGAGGTCAAGAGAGTCAACTCTGCGGACAATATGGTAGATCCACTGATGAAGCCTTTAGGCCAATAGAAGATCGAAGTCCACCTTGAGAAGATGGAACTTAGATTTATAGCCAATTGACTTTAGGTCAAGTGGGAGTTTATTTGATGTGAGCCCTAGAAGCCAGATTGGCTAACACTTGTAATACACTTCTAAGGATAATTTTATAATTTTGACTATAATTAATAAAAAAATTATTTTCTATCATAGTGTATATTTAAAGTGTATGTGATACATCCTTTAAGTTAATGGTAATGATAATTCATATTTTCAAAGAATTAAAACTTTAAGACATGAATTTTTATAATTAACTCATAAACTGCTCCTGACCGTAGGATCATCATGAGGATGATGATTGATCTGGAAGGTTGGTGTACGATCGCTTTCTTTGAGTAGATGAGTCTTAAGTCTATGATGTAGAGACATCAGAACGAGAGTATAGGTACTCATTAGAGAACGAGGGCACTGAGCGTGACCACCTCGAGCATTCATAAGGAAGTCTACCTTCTCGTCGATGACTAGCTCGATGTTGGAGTAGTGTGTTTAGTTCTTTGACTTGAGGTGCATCGATAATTCACTTTGAGGATGTTATAGCTTGACTACATCATAACTCGATCTCCTAGCCATTCAAAATCTTGAGGTGTATGTTGGCTATAGTACGTTCATTGTAGAAATTGGATTGCACCAATAAGGGATCTATCTACCTCGGTAGATGAGGAGTAGCCCTATGATGATCATGAGAATCGAGTCCATAAGCCCATGGCCGTGGTAGAGTGAAGATGATAGAAAGAGTTTCTATAAAGGTTTCACATAGGACTCAAATCGAATGATTAATTCATATGATAGATATTGGGTTTGACGAGTTCACCTTATCCCTAATCCTGTCGGGGCTCAAGATAGAAGAACCCAATCACACAGATAGCTGCATCAAGAGATTCACTTTCAGTTCTGATGGGTTGCCACCATATACTGCTAGGTGTCACTGGTGGATTTTGGGAGCAATTAGAATGATTTTGATGATCGATCATTCTAATTGTATGAATCAAAAAAGTTTTGGTCCATCGAAAGGTGTTTCGATGATGTCGATGATGGAGATCACGACATATCTCATTACCATATAAAATTAAATCTAACTGGATTACACAAATAAGGGTTTGGATCTAGATGTCATCAATTGAGCTAACCTAGTTTGATTGATTTGGATTAGATCCAATTAGGTTCAAGATAATCATGCTAGCACATGATTGTGCCTGACTTTCTCCTTCTATAATCTTTCTGATTCATCGCAACCAAGTCAAATTTGATTTGACTCATTTCTGTATCTTGCATGAGTTTATTTTCATCTAACTGGAATAAGTCTAGGTCAGATTAATTATGAAAATTAAATTCATTCCTAGTGCAATTGGACTAGGGTCAATAGTTGACCTAATTTAGAGAATTGAGGGTCACATGATCAAAGAATTTTAGAAACTTTTTTAAAAATTATTTTGCTATAGTTTTTGGATATGTGATATGGTACGAGTTGTACTTTGGGTGTGCAAAAGTTTATGATTTTTGGAGGTTCCTAGACTAAGTTTTGATAGAGTTTGATTTGAATCAAACTCTTGAGGGAAGAGTCCTAGACGCACATGGACTCTATCTTATCCTTTCATGCTGCCACCTTCCAGATGGATTTTTGGCATCAAAATTAGATGGGATCTGGGGTTTTTCATGGAGATCAAGTCCAAGAGTTTCAATGGTCAAATTAATAAGATTTTTGATCAAAAAGGGACTCTTTATAGTGCTATGTCTTGTATAAAAACTCTTCTCATGAAATTGCTTCAATGTAATTTATTTTTTCCACATCCAAAGGAGCCTTCCTCTGATATCCATACCTCCTCTATCCTCTCTCTCTCCCTCTCTTCTACATGCCTAAAAAGTTAGGCATAAATCTAAATTGAAGGTCTAAGATTTTTGGCATAAGATTTAGCATCTACGCGATGGTGTTCGTGAGATGAACAGGCTGCCCTCAGAAGTCATTTTGAAGGTTTTTCAAATCAGATCCAAATCTAATTTTTTGAGAAAAGATTCATGAGGAGAAGACATTTAGATCCTGCTCAAGTTGCTATCGGTAGAGGCTAGGTGTGTGCGTGGCTCCTTTCAGAATCTCAGGAATCAACAAGATCATCGTAGGATAATTAGATTATCAAATCAGGTACTTAAAATTAAATCTGATTTAATTTTATTTTTAACTTTTAATATCATATCTCTATTATCAGATCTGAGAAATCTCAGATCTGATTAGGATTTTAGAAAAAAATTTTGAAATAATTTTTCAAATCCAATCAGATCTGAACGATCCTATGCCAAAAAAATAGATTTTTCCTTCATGTGGGAACCTGGTGGAAACCCTGATGGACTGCTACCGACGATTAGAGTCAAATTAGGGTTCTACGATCAGAGGTATGTTCTAATATCCTCTTTTATGTTATAAATGTATATTATATGATTTAAATTCTAATAAGATGGTCCTAGGGTTTGGGTTTGATTTCATGATTTCATAATTTTGCTTTGAAATCCATGCTTTCATCTTGTATACCAAATCTATAGTGGTATCAGAGCAAGCCTTATTAGGTTAAATCATATGATTCTATATTTATATAATAATGGCATAATTGTAAATATGATATGATCATGTTTAATTTGTTTAGCATGTTATTTATATGATGTAATCATATTTATTTAATCATAATTAGATTATGATGTATATATCATTCTATAAAGATTATCCTGACATAGTGGCATAAGTTCACAATGTAATGATGGTTGTCCTAAAATGATTATACATGCTATTATGTTTGTAGTATATCATGATTGATATATATTCTTGTGTTCTATATGATTTTAAATTAGAATGTACAAGAGACCATTTAACGCCCTCTATAAAAATTATATTAAGTTGTAGTGTAATTAACTGATAGCAGAACTAGTCAGGATGTCTAATTGATCAATCGGTGTCTAGAAAAGTAGTTCATATTTGGTAAAGAGAATGTGGTTTCTAATTGATTTCATTGTCTGATCTGGCCAATTTATATTAGAAAATATGTCTTAAAGCCAATCATCTAAGTGATAGATGATTGAAATTAGTATATGAATTATCTAATAATAATAGTTATTTGGCTGATTCATCATAAAAGTTCTATCTTTCTTAAATAAACTCCTAAATTATGATGAAATCCTTAGAACTACAATAATCGATAAAGAAGGATTTATCAGGTGATTCTTAAATTGTTCATGACTAAATAATAAGTTATTAATAAGGATGATAACTTATTGAGTGTAGATCACTATATGCCATATACATTGGTTGTCCTCATAACCAAGTAGTGTGGAGACACCGATATGGCATCCGATGAGATGTAGGAGTACATCTGCACTAAACATGATCAATGTAGCACTCTACTATCAAGAGTAGCTAGCTATGATCAATGGGTATAAGTATCCCTCTGACTTGAGATCACCACGGTGACTTGGAAGCAACTCACTGTACTTTAGAGCTGGACTACCTATATTTCTAATATAGATTTGGAAGATTTTTGGGTATAGTCAAATACTTATAAAATCGATTTATGAGTTAAGATGTGATTGAACACTCCTGATTAACTTCAAAAAGAGAATGACTCACTATATTTCAATTTAGCAAAATCTAGGCCTGGGTAATCCTTGTGAGGTGTCACGAGATTTGCAAAATTTTGAGACACAATAGAGAAGACTTGTATGAGTGTTTGACAACATACTTGAAGTTGTCTTGAGCATTATTTATCAAAGTGATGAATTATATGCTAACTATGGGCTAGGGTTCTAAGAATATTGCTTTGCATACATTCAACCTATCCGAACGTTGGGAATCATTACTAGATGGTAACTTTGATTGGAATTAGTTCCTATGCTATCGGCTTAGATTCGAACCTATGGGGTCACATATATTAGAGCTTGTAATATGATCAAATGGTTAATCGATGATTAAGAATTATTGGGGATAAACCCCGCTCCCGTCGAAGTCCAGTCTGATGCTTAGCCTAATGTAACTGGTAATCACAGAAGAGCTTCGATCGAGAATTCTTCCTCAAGCAGTCGAACTCCTTCTGAACTCTTCCAGCAGTCGAACTCCTTTCAGACTCCTCCAGTGATCGAAGTCCTCTGGAACTCCTCTAGTGGCTGACCTCCTTTCGAACTCCTCCAGTGGTCGACCTCCTCGCAGTCATCCAGGAAAGTCTCCGCATGAGTTCGGTTTCATACACGGCATGAACCGACCCACACCTGGACAACCTTAGAAGAGTCTAAACTTTTTTAGAATTGATATAGCTCAAAGGTCATCACCAACTGACACCCATCTCTCTGACTATCAAATCTCAAATGGACTGGCACCACATGATAACAAACACTATCTTTCGTAATAAACTCCACATAGTCCCGAGCGGCCCACTATCCGATAGTTATGGCTATTACTATCAGTTTGTTATAGACTCCATCTATAAAAGAGACCCTCTAGATATGTTTTCTCTAGACTCTCTTCTCCCTTCCAAAAACTTTGCAACTATCTTGACTGAGCACTTCATTTCTATTGGCCGAAAAATCTAACTTGACCATCAAAGGATCTTACCGAAGCCACCATCCCGAGCTCTGGATGAGACTTATTTTGCAGATCACCAACGGCGACCACGTCTTCTCCGACTCCAGCACTTCTCTGATGGCAATCAGATTTTGCACCAACAAGAATCATTCTAAGGTCAATCCATTAATATGATTGGTGTTTGACCTAATGCAAGTATTGTAGGAGGATCGATTAGTAATTGAATTGCTAACTGGCTCAACTTGATTGAGCAATTGGATTGAGATCAAGTCTAATTAAATTAAATTTAATTAAAATTAATTTAAACTTAATTAGATTAAGTCTAGTTGGTTTATTGGATAAGCCAATTGCAAGAAAGAACAATTCCTTGTTTGATTGGGATTTGGGTGCACCTAATTCATTTAGAATTTAAGTCAGATTTAAATCTTGATTTAATCTAATTTAATTGGACTCCTAGTTGGACTAGAATCATCCTTAATTGAGTTGCATTTAATTTAATTTAAGTAGGATTTAAATTGAATTCAAACCTATTTTGACCTAGTCAAACAAGAGGAGTCCCAGTTGGACTGGGACTGGGACTCTCTCTCTTTCTCTTGCACCTAAGAAAGCCCACACCACACCTTTAATTTCAGAGGTTTATGTGAACATTTCCATGCCTAAAGAGGCCTTCCTTTCCCCATATTCTAGTTGTTTTGGAATTTGTTTTGACTTGGTCAAAACTAGAAGGAAGTTAGGATTTGTTTTCTATTTGAAAGAGTCCTTTAAATCCAAAACACTTCCTCCTTATGTGCCATTTTTTCTTTCCATGCATCCTATTTTCTTCTACCCCTTATTTCTTTCTCTTGTGTGTGAGATTCAGAATACTCATGCCTAAAAATTAGGAGGTGGGACGTCCAAGAGTTGGATGCCCCCTAACTCTCTTGTTTTGAATGGATTTGACTAGGTCTTTGACCTAGAATTTGATTCCCAAGGGATGCCTCCTATATGATAGGCTTTGGGCGTCCAAAACACCAAATTTTTTATGGTAGAAATCAGAAGAGAAAAGGGAAGAGGCATGGAGGTTTGAGGCGCCAAGTCTCTTGGAGGAGATCCCTTCTTTTGGACATCGAACGTTGATGTCTCAATGAAGATAAGGTAACAGAAGATTGTCTTCTCTTGTAATTTTCTTCTATATTTCTCTCTTCGTATTTCTTATGTGATTTTTATATGATAAAGATTTAAGAGAGAGAAAGTGAGATGGCATAGGGATCCTTGCTTCAAGATGTTGAAGCATAGTGATCATCTTTGGACATGATCTGATCATGTTTAGATGAGAGAAGAAGAGAAGAAAGATCTTCTCTTAGGATTTCTTAGAGAATCCTTCTTCTCCAATTTTTTATAGAAATTTTATATGATAAAAATTAGAAATATTAGATCTGAAAACTTAGAAAAAGTCCTAGAGGAGAAGGTCTCCTCTTGTTCTAGCATAAAGATATTTTCAGGACATCAATCATTGATGTGCTGAAGGAGAAGATTTGTCTTCTCTTAGAATTTATTTTTTTATTTTTATTTTCTAATTTATTAAAGATCTAAGGGTTGGATTTCTTTCTTAATCCACCTCATATTTTTTATCTCTTGGAGTGTCCAAGAGATCCGGAGAATATGTATTTGATTGACCATCAGGAGAGATCCATGAGAAGCTAGCACTTCGAGCGGATCTACATTCGACGAACCTTCGATCTGTGTTGCAAGTTTGTGTGGATCATCTGTAGAGGTTAGACGTATGTGCGGCTCCAAAAGCAATAATGGGATTCAACCATGGAGTTCTCAACCAGTGCAAAGATAAGAGATCTGATCTCTTGGTGATCTAGATACGATCCAAGGTTAGATCTAAAATTATTTTAGATCTAGATATTGATTTGATTAATACCAATTATGATTAATTTAATCTTAGATTTATATTTATATCATGACATGTTATAGATCCTTGATGTAGGATTTTATAATTTGAGTACATGCATATTGAAGATTAAACTATTTAATCTATGTCTTCTACTACTTTGAAAAAGTTTTAAAATATATGCATAAAACTCTGCATGTTTTTCAGTAATTTATTGGTGTCTA
This sequence comes from Cocos nucifera, assembly GCA_006176705.1. NCBI lineage: Eukaryota > Viridiplantae > Streptophyta > Magnoliopsida > Arecales > Arecaceae > Cocos > Cocos nucifera. The sequence goes on along the minus strand of QRFJ01002192.1, from coordinate 187,562 downwards.
AGGAAAGCAACAGGAGGATCCCCACCTCTCTCTCACTTACCTGGCTGATTAGATTAATTTAATTCTAGATTGGGGTGCTTAGAGTTATATTCACTACATTAAGGCCTTCCTTCATGCTAGGTCATTATTATGTTATGAATCATGAATCATATTAGGTTTATTGTGTAACCATAAGATCTATTATGGGGACTGATGTAATATTAATTGAAGAAAATTCATATTTTTCATCACAGGATCATATAGATCTGATTAGATCTAGAAAAAATATTTTAAAAAAGTTTCTATGATTCGATCAGATCTAAGAGTTCTCAGATTTAATCGAAGTGATCTAATATTAAAAATTAAAATAAAATTAAATTAGATTTAATTTTATATCTTATTTGGGTAATTTGATTATCCTGCGATGATCCTGATCTTTCCTGAGGTTTTGGAAGGAGCCACGCATGTGCTTGGCTTCTACCAGTATTCACTCAGACAGGATCTAGACGTCTTCTCTTCATGAATCTTTTCTCCAAAGATCAAATCTGAATCTAATCTAAAGAACCTTCAAAATAATTTTTGAAGGCCACGCATTCATCTCTTGATCAGCAACTTCTTGACTTGATCTTTGCAGCACCGCTCTCAACACTTGATCGTAGATTTTGCTCAACCTTTTGGGCATAGCGAAGAGGTATGGAATCTAGAATAATGACGTGGAAGATGGGTAGAGGAGCAGGGCTTCGCCGTGGTCTAATTGCAATTTTCAAACTCCTTTGACAAGGGGCCTATTTATAGACCTAGTGCAGCTCTAGAGTCCTATTTGATCAAGCAATCTAATTGCTTGATCAATCTGAAATCCCATTAATTTTTCCCATGTTAACTACCTGATCTCATTAGGTTTTGTTGCCCAAAAAGTCCCAATAAATGCTGCATAACATAGATAAGGAGAGGAGGGTGGCGAGGAGAATTATCTCCAAGAGTTTGTTCCATAACAAACTCCTCCTCCACGCCTCCTCTCATTATGCGCACACCATATGGGGGACCCACCTCATTTTCATGTAGAAAACCCCTTGGGGCATCCACCCCAAATCAAATATAGGGGGCACATGCTTCTTCTCTTTCGTTCTTATGAAGACTGGGTCAAAAGACCCCTTGTCCTTGTGCCCTATTGCTTATTTTAAGACAAGGCTTAGTTTCATCCGGACAAGCCCTGATCTCATCAGGACAAGGCCTTATCTAACTAGGATAAGCTCTAATCAGACTAGGACAAAGCCATACAGAATTCTCAAGTGAGCCTAAACTAATTTGGCTAAGTCGAGATGAACCAAAAAGATTATAGAAGGAGAAAGTTAGGCTCAATTGTGTGCTAGCATGACCTTGAATCTAATTAGATCTAATCCAAATCAATTGAACTGAGTTAGCTTAATTGATGACATCCAGACCCAAACTCTTGTTTGTATGATCTAGTTAGGGTCAGTTTCATATGGTAATGAGATATGTCGTGATTTCTATCATCAACATCATCGAAATACCTTTCAATGGACTAAATTTTTTTTGATTCATACAATTAGAATGATCGATCATCAAAATCATTCTAATTGCTCCCAAAATCCACCAGTGACACTTAGCAGTATATGATGGTAACCCATATCTTGAGTTCCGACAGGATTAGGGTTAAGGTGAACTCATCAAACCTAGTATCTATCATATGAATTAATCATTCGATTTGAGTTCAATGTGAAATCCTAATAGAAACTCTTTCTATCATTTTTACTCTGCCATGGCCATGGGCTTATGGACTCGATTCTCATGATCATCATAGGGTTACTCCTCTTCTACCGAGGTAGATAGATCCTCTATTGGTGCAGTTCAATTCTTATAATGAACGTGCTATAGCCAACATACACCTCAGAATTCCGAATGGCTCGGAGATCGAGTTATGGTGTAATCAAACTATAACCCTCTCAAGGTGAATTGCCTGATGCACCTCAGATCAAAGAACTAGACACACCACTATAGCATCGAGCTAGTCATCAATGAGTAGGTAGACTTCCTTATAACTATTCAAGGTGGTCACACTCAGTGCCCTCGTTCTCTAATGAGTACCTATACTCTCTCTTCAGTGTCTCTACACCATATACCCAAGACTCATCTATCCTAAGAAAGTGATCATACACCAACCTTTTAGATCGATTACCATCCTCATGATGATCCTACGGTCAGGAGCAGTTTATGAGTTAACTATGAAAATTCATGTCTTAAATTTTTAACTTTTAAAAATATGAATTATCATTACCATTAACTCAAAGGATGTATCATAGACACTTTAAATATATATTATGATAGAAAATAACCCTTTTATTAATTTATAGTAAAAATTATAAGATTGCTCTTAGAAGTGTATTACAAGTGTCAGTCAATCTGGCTTCTAGGGCACACATCTAATAAACTCCCACTTGACCTAAAGTCAATTGGCTACAAATCTAAGTCCCATCTTCTTAAGGTGGGCTTCGATCTTCTTTTGGCCCCATGGCTTCATAAGTGGGTCTACCGCATTATCTGTGGAGTCGACTCTCTTGATCTTGACGTAACCTTTCTCATGGTAATCATAGATGAGATGAAATCACCATTTGATATGCTTGGGTTTCTAGTGAGGCCTTGGCTCCTTAGCAAGGGCTATGGTACCATTGTTGTTGCAGTATAGAGGGACGACATTCGATGGCATCACTCCAAACTCTGCAGTGAACTTCTTGTACCAGAATGCCTCCTTCACAGCTTCTGATGTAGTGATGTACTCTGCTTCTATGGTGGAATCTGCTATCACAGTTTGCTTAAAACTTTTTCAATTGACAGTACCATCATTGCACACAAACAGACTTCTAGATATTGACTTTCGATCATCTATGTTAGCAATGAAGTCTGAGTCTGTATAACCCTAGACCTGTAGTTCTTTATTATCAAAAATTAAGAACATATCTTTAGTCCTTCTCAAGTACTTAAGGATATATTTCATAGAAGTCTAGAATTCTTCACCTGGATTCGACTGATACCTGCTCGTGACACTCACAGCATGGGCGATATTAGATCGTGTACATAGCATGGTGTACATGAGGCTCCCTCTTGCTGAAGCATAAAAGATCTTACTCATGCGTTCAATCTCCTCAGGTGTATTGGGATACATATTCTTGGAGAGATGAATGCCATGTCTGAAGGGCACCAATCCTCTCTTGGAGTTTTCCATGCTAAATCTCTTTAGCACCTCCTTTATGTATATCTTCTATGAGAGACCTAGCATCCTGTTTGGTCTATCTTTATAGACCTTAATTCCTAGAATAAAGGATACCTCTCCTAGATCTTTCATGGAGAATTCTTTACACAACCATATTTTGACTGTGGTCAACATAGGAATATCATTACCAATAAGAAGGATGTCATCTACATACAGTACAAGAAAGATAACAGTGCTCCCACTGATCATTTTGAATATGTATGGTTCCTCTTCATTCTTGATGAATCTAAATGATTTGATCACATCATTGAAATGAGCATTTCAGCTTCGAGATGCTTGCTTAAGTCTATAAATGGATCTTTGTAGCTTGCAGATCTTGTGATCAGCATCATTGGATGTGAAACCTAGCAGCTATTCCATATAGATATCTTTCTTAAGATATCTATTTAAGAATGCCGTTTTCACGTTCATCTGTCATATTTCATAATCAAAATAGACTGCAATAGCAAGCAATGTGCGAATGAATTTTAGCATAGCAAATGATGAGAAGGTATCCTGATAGTTAATGCCTTCATGCTGACTATATCCTTTTACTACCAACCTAGCTTTGAATGTCTCTACATTTTCATTTGTACCTATCTTTTTCTTGTAGATTCATTTACATCCAATAGGTATTATACCTTCAGGTGGATCTACCAAGGTCCAGACTTGGTTCGAGTGCATTGAGTCAATCTCAACTTCATTGCCTCTAACCATTTCTTACAGTCAATATCTGATATTGCCTCATTATAGATTTTGGGATCATCACCATGAACCCTATTTTTCATAAGGAATATTTTCTCTACATCCTCTAAAATAGTACTTAAGTACGTTTCAAGGAGATGGGAAATTCTTTTTGATCTACGAGATGGAGTGTGAGGATTTATGATGCTTCCAAGCCTTGGGAGGCCACAAGAGGAGTCACGATGATGGCTCCGGGGATTCTAGGGTCTTGGTTGGTGCTTTGGAGACCTGAGATACAAGGTAAAGTAAGGAACCAAAGCTAGGAAATCAAGACCATAGAAAAAAGATTTTCTACAGGTTAGCCGGCTCAGTCCAAAATTGGGTTGGCTAAGTCTCAGTGCACAGGCAAAATAGAGAGCTGCACGTTCAAAATTGCTGGCACGGCATAGGACTGGGTCGGCTCAGTTTCAAACTGAGTCGATCCAATGGAACTTAGTCGGCTCAGTGCTGAGACTGAGCCGGCTCAGCGTTGAGCCAGCTCAGTGCGTGGGCAGAGTTATGCGAGGGTCTATTTTGGGCTAGGGTCTAAGTTGATCCTAGGGATCTTAAGGACTGGTTTGAGAGATCTTAAGGGGCCTAATTCATATATGGATTGGATCTAGATCCAGAGGATGAGAGCATGGAAGACATAGGTGTACATGGGCTCGGTGAGTGCTTTCATGTATTAGGTTAGTCGGAAAGTTTTCTGGTCAGGTCTAATGGCTATGTATAAATACATAGATTGTATTAGGATTTTCAAGGTTGAAATCAATACAGACCTTTTCTCCCTTAACTCTTTTCTTCTCTTCTCTTTAGAGTTGATGCCCTAGGGTTCCTGAAGAAGCCCTAGAGAAGGGGGCATCTCCCTCAAGCCCAAGGAGGGAGGTACCCCATCATAGATTCAGATGGAGGATCAGTGGTTTGCTGCTCATAGAGAACGTCATAGGTTCCTTCAGGTTCGTGCTAAAAATTAGGAGCTTCCACAACATGATATCGGTGCTTGTGATGTCAAGGATGATTGGCATTTGAGCGATATCATGGGTCTATAACTTGATATCAGAGCTAGGTGATGCCTGGAACATTGTGGATGATATTTGGTATCAGAGCCTAATGGTGCATGGAAGGGAAGAAGTCATACAAGGTGAAATAAAAAATCTGCATAAGAATTTTATGGTATGTCTCAAATCTATCTTTGTTATTGCTGTGGTTTGGCTAATCGGAAGCAGTGGGTTGAAGGTGGGGGTTGAGAGGATTAACGAGATGGAATTTTCTTGGGGTGAAAGAATTTGGTGCATGATTTGCTGATCGATCTTGGTGGAAAGATTGGGGTGTATGATGGTTATGTGTAGGCAGGGAGCACTGGAGTGCTGCAGTAGCGCTTCCCTAGAGATGCATGGTTGAGAGAGGCTCGGTGATGTAGCAGTCGAAGGAGGTATCTCAGTAGAGAGCATCAGAATTCTCTAGGAAGATGGATAGTATAGGACTGTTGAAGAGAGGTTTCCTAAGGGGTAATGATCAAAGGAAGGCTGAAGAAGTGACTATACATCCTTCGATGTCAGGAAGGTGGGGAAGTAGTCGGAGATGTATTCAGTAGTTCAACCAGAGCATGAATTTATGAAGCCTTAGGAGTGATGGAGATGGATGATCCATGGTGGTCCAGCAGGTTAGGACTGGATGGCTATAGAGCAGCGTAGAGATGAGTCAGGGAGCATTGGAGTGCTGTAGGAGTGCTACCCTAGAGGCATGGGCCTAAGAAAGGCTCGGTGGTGCAGTAGTCAAGGAGTATATCTCAGCAGATGGTGTCAGGGCCTTCTCAGGGAGATCGAGAGTAGGTCTCAGAGAGAGCCAAGAGGTCTCAAGGAGTGCCAGAAGGTCTCAGGCAACTGGGAGTATCATGGGTCAGGTTTCATTTATAGGGGCACCAGGGAGAGTCATGGCTCAGATGGAGGATGGTTCTCCGAATGCAACTGAAGCGATGGCTGGTGTAGGGGCAGAAGAGAAGGACTAGGGTGGAAGTTCCTAAGGTTTAATCACTAGATTCAGAAAAGTTGGATGAGCTCTTGGGTTTTGGAGGTGCCCGCGGATTGTGGAGGTATCCAAGATGGCTTCGAAGGGGTCCGTAGAGCACGGAGGAGGATTCGAAGGGGCAACGACGGTGTTCGAGGTGCAGCAGCAGGCTCAGTAGTGCAGTGTTTAGTGGTTGGCCTCGAGGGACTCGATGATAGAGTTGACTTTTATGGCATCAGGTGGACTTTGGATATAGGTGGAGCTCTACAGTGGTAGCTTCATAAGTGGAGAGAAAATTTGGCATGAGTTCAAAGCACCAATGATGCATAGTTCTAGGTGGAGCGGCATGTGCCAGAGGATAGGCATAGTTTTGAGGAGACCATATCAGGGTTTGTAATGAGTGTCAGTATAGGAATGTTGCGGGTTCTCCAAAAAAATCTAGAAAAAGTGATGCAGCTGCTAAGCAGAAGGGATCCTATAATTTTAGGATGGTGCAGAGATGCAAGCCAAGATCTTCAGTGGTGGAGGCAGTCATCCCAAAGGCCTCAAAGGTGCACAACAGCTGAAGAGGATTGGCAGAGGTGATGTTTGTACAAGGAGATGTCGAGTGCGCAGGGATAGCGGGATCATGGAGAAGGTCATTACGGAGGGGTTTGCCAAGGCTTGGGACACCAAGGTGGAGATTGTGAGGATTTGTGGTGCTTCCAAGCTTTAGGAGGCCACAGGAGGAGTCACGATAATGGCTCCAAGGATTTTAGGGGCTTGGTTGGTGCTTCGAAGACCCGAGACATAAGGTGAAGCAAGGAACCAAAGCCAGAGAATCAAGACTGTAGAAAGAAGATTTTCTGCAGGTTAGCTGGCTCAGTCCAAAATTGGGTCGGCTGTCTCAGTGCACAGGCAAAACAAAGAGCTGTACATTCGAAACTACTGGCACGGCACAGAATTGGGCTGGCTCAATTTCAGACTGAGTCGACCCAGTGAAACTTAGCTGGCTCAATGCACGGGCAGAGTTATGCAAGGATCTATTTTGGGCTAGGGTCTGGGTTGATCTTAGGGATCTTAAGTTTTGGTTTGAAAGGTCATAAGGAGGCTAATTCATGTATGAATTGGGTCAAGATCCAGAGGATGAGAGTCTGGGAGACATGGGTGTACATGGGCTCGGTGAGTGCTTTCATGTATTGGGTTAGCCGAGGAGTTTTTTGGTCGGGCCTAATGGCTATATATAAATACAAAGATTGTATTAGGGATTGAAATCAATACAGACCTTTTCTTCCTCAACTCTCTTCTTCTCTTCTCTCTAGAATTGCCACCCTAAGGTTCCTGAAGAAGCCCTAGAGAAGGGGGCGTCTCCCTCAAGCCCAAGGAGGGAGGCACCCCATCATAGATTAAGGTAGAGGATCGATGGTTTGCTGCTCATAAAGAACGTCACAGGTTTCTTCAAGTTCGTGCTAAAAATCAGGAGCTTCCGCAACATGATATTGATGCTTGTGATGTCAAGGATGATTGGCGTTCGAACGATATCATGGGTCTACAACTTGGTATTAGAGCTAGATGATGCTTGGAACATTGTGGATGACATAGAAGAGGTAGTGATTGGACTGGCTCAATCTGATTGGGTTCCATAGGTTTCTTGGCTCGTGGCTCTTAGGAGACTTTCTTCTTAAGCCTAATCTGTCTTCTAATGTCACCATCTTGAATAAACTATTTTTCAAGGAAGATGATATGTCGACTCACAATCACATTATGGTCTTCCAGAATGTAGAAATAATATCCTAATGACTCTTTAGGATATCCTATGAACCAAGCTCTAAAGGACTTATACTCTAACTTGTCCACCTGTTATCTCTTGACATGAGCCAAACAATCCCAAATTCTGAGATGACTCAAACTTGGTTTCTTACCATGCTATATCTTATATGGTGTGGTAGGAATGATTTTAGAGAAAATTCTATTCAGTAAATATATTGCAGTCATAAGACTATGTCCCTAGAGAAACTTAGAAAGGTTTATGAAGCTCATCATGGATCGGACCATATCTAATAGGATCCGATTTCTCCATTCTGAAATTTTGTTAAGTTGAGGTGCTTTAGGTGGAGTCCATTGAGAGATTATGCCATATTCCTTAAGATAGTCTAGGAATTTTTGACTAAGGTATTCACCTTTTTGATCTGATCGAAGAATCTTAATGAATTTTCTTATTTATTTTTCTACTTCGAGTCTGAATTCCTTGAACTTTTAAAAGACTTTAGACTTGTATCACATCAAGTATACATATCCGTACCGAGACAAATCATTGATAAAGATGTTGAAGTAGATATAGTTGCCTCTAGCCTGCACATCAAATGGACCACATACATCAGTATGTACTAGGACAAGTAGGTTTGTGGCTCTTTTCCCATGTCCTACAAAAGGAAGCTTGGTTATTTTGTCATGAAGGCATGATTCATAAATCAAATATGATTCGAAAGTCAACAGACTCAATAGCCTAAATTTTTTTAATTTGTTAACCCTGTCTTCCGCTATATGACCTAGCCTAAGGTGCCATAGATACCTATTGTTTAGACTATCTCTAGGTCACTTTAATCCTATGGCATTCATATTTTGCTTGATATTGAAAACAGAAACATCAATATGTAACTGATAGAGATCATTTATAAGAAAATCACTTGCAATTTTATTTCTTTCATAATGAATATTACAATGGTCCTTAAGAAAATAAATTACATAGCCTTTCTATGCTAAACATGAAACAAAAATCAAATTTTTGCTTGCTGCAGGCATATAAAAATAGTCTTTAAGAACTAAATCTAATTCAGATGGTAATCGCAGAGGGTAGATTTCCATGATCATAGAAGTAACTCTTGCTCCATTTTCAACATGTAGGATCATCTCACCATCTCTCAGCCTCCTAGTTTCCTCAAGATCCTGCATGGAAGTGTACAAGTAAGTACTAAAACTAGAGTCAAGCACCCAATTGGATGAAGAAAAAATCGTAAGGTTAGATTCTATTATTGAAAATTATGTCCCAAAGCCAATCATCAGCCTGTTGATGGTTGAGCAATTTTGTAATTATAATTAATTTATTAATTAATAAAAATATTTTGACATCTTTTTCATCATAAGTTTATATCTTCTAATGAACTCCATTATTGTGATGAAGTCCTTAGGATAGTTTAGTTTCGATAAAAAGATGATTTATCGATTAGTTCTTAAATTTATTTATGATCAAATGATAGGCTATTAATTAGGACAACAGCGTCTATCGAGCATAGGTCGCTATATGCCATATAGGTTGGTTGTCCTCTTAACTAAGGAGTATGGAGATACTAGTATGGCATACAGATGAGATGTATGGATACATCATCATTGAACGTGATCAACTCTAGAGCATTCTGCTATCGAGAATGTCTTTGATGGGATATAGGTTTAAGTATCCCTTAGACCCAAGATTGTTAGATATTTGTGCCCTAGAAGCCAGAATTGGCTGACCTTGTAATACACTTCTAGGGGCAAAATTATAATTTTGACTAAAATTAATAAATGGGTTATTTTCTATCATATATGTGTATTTAGTGTTTGTGATACATCCTTTGAGTTAATGGCAATGATAATTCATATTTTTAAGAGTTGAAAATTTAAGACATGAATAATCATTATTAACTCATAAATTGTTCCTGACCATAGGATCATCACGAGGATGGTGATTGATCTAGAAGGTTGGTGTACAATCGCTTCTCTTTAATAGATGAGTCTTGAGTCTACAGTGTGGAGACATCGGAGCGAGAGTATAGGTACTCGTTAGAGAATGAGGGCACTGAGCGTGACCACCTTGAGTAGTATTAGGAGTCTACCTTTGTCAATGACTGACTCGATGCTGCAGTAGTGTGTCTGGTTCTTTGATCTGAGGTGCATCGGCAGTTCCCTTGAGGTGTTATAGTTTGACCACACCATTACGTCGATCTCCTAGCCATATAGAACCCTGAGGTGTATGTTGGCTATAGGCATGTTCATGTGTTAGAATTGGATGGATCAAAGATGGGAATCTATCTACCTCGGTGGTAGAGGAGCAGCCCTATGATAATCATGAGAAATCAAGTCCAGAAGCCCTATGCCATGGCAGAGTGAAATAATTAGAAAGAGTTTCTATTTAGAGTTTTCACCATTAGATTTGAATCGAATGATTACATCATATGATAGAAACCTGGGTTTGACGAGTTTTACCTTAACCCTAATCTGATCGGGGCTCAAAGATAGAAGGACTGAATCACATAGGTAGCTGCACAGAGGTTCACATTCAGCTTTGATGGGCTGCGCACCATATACTGCTAGGGTGTCACTGGTGGATTTTGGGGGCATTAGAATGATTTAGATGATCAATCATTCTAGTTGTTCGAATCAGAAGAGTTCTGATCATCGAAAGGAGTTTCGATGATGTCGATGATAGAAGATCATTGACATATCCCATTACCATACAGAAATGAATCTAACTGGGTTCACACAAACAAGGTTAATCTGGTGATCATCAATTGAACTGATTTAGTTCAATTTCTGAATGAGATTCAATTAGTTCAAGAAAATCGTCTAGCACTCGATTGAACCTAACGTTTCTTCTTTTTATATCATAATAAGTTTATCCTGTCTGAGCCCAAAGAGTTTGTGCTCAATCAAAGGCCTTCATATGGTCTGACTGGGGGTTGTCTAAGTTAAAAAGGTTGTCTTATTTTGTAAGACATTACCTACCATTTTTGGTCACCTGCCATTTCTTTGTTCTTGACTTTGGTCAAAAGTCTACCTTTGACTGGTCAAACATTGACCATTGATACTTTGACTTTTGACCACATGTCATGCACCTATTGGAGAGCTGGTGAGAGCCTGTCCTCCTGCCAGAACCTGACAAGGAGGAGGGCACACGCCACCCTGGGCGTGCGCCCAAGTTGGAGGCGCCTAGGAGTCCTTGTTGGACAAGGACTCCACCTCCCTTTTGGATTCCAATTAGAGTTCTTCTAAGAATCCAGTTTGACTGGTCTTAGGCGCCCTCTAAGGAGGAATCTAGGGGACTCTATTCCCATCAATCAGATCTAGATCTGATTTCACAAAGAATTGTGATTGATTGGGAAGAAGAGAAGTTGGATCACAGTCAGTCTGTAAATAAGACCCTGCGCCCAACTCAGATAAGTAGCATGATATGATTGAAAATCATAATTCCCATGCCCAAGGCTGCCTCTCCCCTCTTCCTCCACACCAAACCTCCTTCTCCTTCTCCTCTCCATGACCAAAAGGGTTTTGGACTTTGGTTGGTGCGATCCAGATCAAAGAAAGGCGATCAAAAGCAAGAAGGCTGCGCTGCTGCAAAGGACGATTACTGATCTTCAAAAGAAGTTTTGAAGATCCTCCAGATCAGATCCAGATCTAATTTTTGAAGATGTGATAGAGATGAAAAGAATCTCTAGATCCAGTCGAGTGGATATCGGTAAGAGCAGCACTTGCCACATCCGAAACTCTCGCTGCATACAGGATCATCAACAGTGAATAGATTACCCAAATCAGAAAAATTAAATTTGATAACAATTATTTTATTTATTAAAATAATAAGAATCAATCTAAAAATCCTAGACTAATACAGATCAAAGAAAAAAATTTTGAAATATATCTCA
>QRFJ01002192.1:55876-175906 GCA_006176705.1 Cocos nucifera | reverse complement strand
AGATGATGACAGGAGAGAAGGAAAGATGGAAGCCAAAGGAGAAGAGCGTAGCCCCACCCTTCTTCCTCCTTCCTCCTCCTCTTCTTGTTCCTCTGAGGAGGTTGGAGTCAAGGATGAGAAAGAAGAGAGGAAGAAAGATCCAAGTGGTAACTCTGTGGAGGTTGGGGTACTGGAAGAAGAGAAAGAGACGGATCAAGGTAAGGATAATGTTAGAGATGATGGCGATGATGATGATGGTTACCACACGCCTACGTCTCCGAGGCATAGAATTCCGGAGGCTGGGGTGTGCCCGCCGGCCCCGAAGAAGCCGGTGCATCTGCTGTACTTGAAGAGGAAGGTGAGGGCCGGTGATCAGGTTCGACGACGGGTTGATGATATAATAGAGGGTCAGATCGGTTCTTTCTGGGGTGCAGAGCTTGATGATGCTGGCCCAAGGACTAAGAAGGCCAGGGGAGAAGCTACCAAGGACTAATGATGCTAGGGTGCATCCAAAAGCTATTTTTATATAAATATATATGATATATATTATAAAAATACATGATTTTTCTCCTTTTTTTTGTTACATTTGGGATATGGTATATGATTATGTTTTTTTCATGATCCTTCAAATCCACTTTGAGTTCATAAAAGAATTCTCTTTTCTTTGTTCAGATTATTGAGTTTTTCTTTTTCTTTTTTTCTTTTTGATTGAAGTTGTATTTGGCTGGCTTTGTTGAGGTCGAGAAGAGCAAGACGACGTAAATTGTAGCTTTCGAAGGTGAGGGAGAGTACCTGCCAAGGAAAGTATGTGTGGTAATTTTCTACTTCGGTGCACAAGGTGCTCTTTCCTAATTGTCATGGAGCTTTTATGCGTCTCTCATTGGAGATATATATTTCTCTTCTTTTATCTGTGTCTTTGCTCTTCTTTTGTGTATTGAGTTGGATGGACTGTGGTCTAAAGTAAGCAGATGCTTGGCTTTTCTTTTCTTACTATTTCATGGATTCCCTTGTACCAAGTTAGACCAGAAGAAGGCTCATTACTAAATGGATTTCTAAGCGATTCAAATAGAGTAAATTGGGTGCAAGTTCTAAAAAATTTGGCTTCATATTCACAAAAGGAAAAGTCGGCATCTTAGCCTTTTGAATAGGTTGGTTGCTACTTTAGATGTTTTGGTGAAAACAATGTCATGATATACTAATGTGGTACTACTGAAAGGAGGATAAAAGGAAATCATTTGTAGACTTGGACGGGAACATTGCTCTTCTGCTTTACCAATTTATGGATTTGATATGGGGCATTTGCTTTTGTTTTCTTCTTTTAATAGCGTTGTTTGGGGAGGTTACTGCTTTTTGATCTTCAAAAGGAGTTTTGAAGATCCTCCAGATCAGATCCAGATCTAATTTTTGGAGATGTGATAGAGAAGAAGAGGATCTCTAGATCCAGCTCTGAGTGGATACCGGTAGAGGCCAGGCACTTGCGTGGCTAGATCCAGAACCTTCGCTGCATACAGGATCATCAACAGGGTAATAGGATTACCCAAATCAAGGTAAATTAAATTTGATTTAATTTATCTTATTTTATTTTATTTATTAAAATAATAAGAATTAGATCTAAAATATCTCAGATCTAATTTAGATCAAAGAAAAAAATTTTTGAAATATATCTCTTGATCTGATCAGATCTGAACGAACCTGGATCGGGAAATCAGGATTTTCCTTCAACTGGTATCAGAGCCAAGGTTCTAAAAGTATTTAGATCTAATTTTAAATTTATTTTAATTAAAAAATAAGTGATTTTAGATGTCACATGAGATGTGATCAGATCTAAAATTAGAAAAAATTAAAATTAAATGATTTGGATCTAAGATTAGAAAATATGCATGACTAGTTCTAAAATAGAATAGTTCTATAGAATAGTCTTGCATGTTTTCAATTTAATTTGATTAAATCATATTTTAGATCTATTTATTTACTATTTTTTGATATTATAATTATTATAATAACATCTAAAAAATAGTAAATAAAAATTATTTAATTTTAAACATCATATGAGATATGATTGATGCATGTCTAGACTAGTTGTAGAATAGTTCTACATAGTTGTCTAGATTAGAATTTATTTTGATTAGATCAATTTAAATCTAATTTTTTAGATTATTATGAGATAATTTAGATCTGAAAATATGCATGATTCGATACATGAGATGTATGCAAAATATGCCATGATTAGATCTAATTTGTATATGAGATATATGATATAGATCTAAAACTGTTTTGTAGTATTGCATGTTCCTGATTAAGGCGTTCCTCTTGGCCGTCCGGTCATAAGAATGAAGAAGGGTTTAAAGGCCCTCTCTTTCCATTCGATGGGGTGTTCTTATGATGTGTAGGGGTGCTGCGTGTTCGTCCTTAATCAGAAATCCAAAACTTACTTTCTGCAAAACCCTAGATCCTGAAACCCTAGGATTTATTGTGCATATTTTGTTTATGAACCCTACTTAATTAAGAATTAAGATTATGGAATATTAATTAGGTCTAAAATTGAGAATTTTAGATCTAAGACATATTCATAATACTGGGTTCGGGCTTGGGTAGCTCAATTAGGTCTAAGCGGTTGATCAAACCGAATCAAGAGTTGGTTAGATGGGATCAACAATGCTTAAATTGACCAGCCTAATAGGATTAAGTCTGGGTCAAGATCGAGTCACGATCAAGCAAGACCTAATTAGGCTCAGAGGTTAGAGTCTGGATTGTAGGCTAACCCAATTGGTTCTGGCTCAATAATTTGGTGTCTAAGGTAAGTTTGGCACATACGACCGACTGGTTTTTAATTGGAAGCTACTCGACCTGAATGCATTCTTGTACGAGTTAATGGCATATTCCTTCCACCGGTCTCACTTACCTGGCCATATATGTTGACACAGTTCTGATCTGAGGTGGTCAATAATCCGAGCTAACCCATGCCACTAGGTTAGTCATAATTGTTATGACTATGACAAGTCTAGTTTAATGAGACCTGAATCAATTCTCCCTAAGAAAAGATTAAGTCTGAGGTCTTCCACCATTGTAGATGTGCGGGCCCTTCCCGGGGTTGATTGTTCTCGGCTGGATACAGTGGCTCAGTTGCACCGGGAAAGATGCAACCATGTCTATTAGGCATTGGATGCTATGGGCTGGAGGATGAGTTGGGCTCAATATTTCTGGATACGGTGAGAGACTCAATTAGGAATCCAGTCTGTGCAAATGGTGGGTCTGACTTAACTAAGGAGTGGATCAATATTTCGGATACGGTGAGATTCATGAATTAGAGACCAAGTTTGGGTGCACCATGATTAGAGAATCATTGAACAAGAGTTGTTCACTCATTGGCTAACCCATCACCAATAACTGTTAGGTGAGGTGATGAGTCAGTTGGTGAGACCGCACCACCCACTAGAAATCATTAATCATGGAGATTTTTGCATCTCTACAGAGGGAGTGTAGGGATCCGAGAAAATAGTGGGAGCTAATTTGTTTAAAAATAAAATTCCCTAAATAAATTGGTCAAGTCATAATTACAGTATCTAACTAGAATCTTTGACTCTCTACAGAAAAATGTCTGCGTCCAACCCATTGGCACGTATCCTGGACACACATAGACTGACCGGACCCAATTATAAAGATTGGCTCAGGAACTACAAAATTATTTTGGGTTTCCGAGAAGTTAACCCATGTATTGGACCAGGACCCTCCCACCTTACCAGCCCGTCCATCCACTGAACAGAGAGCATCTCTGGAAAAATGGATAGACGAAGATAATAAGGCCAGATATTACATGTTGGGCTCGATGTCTGATGAGCTCCAGCGCCAACATGAAGATATCGGGACTGCTCGCCAAATGTTGGCTCACCTGCAGGAGATGTTTGGTGAACAGAGTCGCGCAGCCAAGTATCAAGTCACGAAATGACTTTTTAAGGCTAAGATGCGTGATGGGACAGTCAGTCCAAGATCACTGTCTGACATGATGATCAAGGACATGGAAGAGCTTGAGAAGCTCGGTGTGAAGTTAGACTTGGATCTGCAGAATGATATTATTCTGCAATCCTTGACTGATGCATATGGGCAATTCATCATGAATTACCACATGCATAAACTTCAAAATTCCTTGGCCGAATTAATGAATATGCTGGTTACCGCTGAGCTTTCTATGAAAGGTTCTAAAGGCTCAGTTCTTGCTATGGAATGGACTTCTTCCAAAAGAAAGTCTTATGGAAAGAAAAAGAAGTCTGTGAAAAAGCAAAAGGTGGAAGGATCAAAGAAGAAGAAGGCAGAAGCCGAAGAAAAAGGCCGATGTCAAAGGAAAGTGTTTCCATTGCAACAGCGACGGCCATTGGAAGCGGAACTGCCCTACTTACCTGGCCACCCTGAAGAACAAGAAGGAAGGTCCTTCTGGAGGTATGCTCGTTATTGAGTCTAACCTTACGGTTTCTTCTGCATCCAGTTGGGTGCTTGACTCTGGTTCTAGTGCTCATCTGTGCACTTCCATGCAGGGTCTTGAGGATAGCAGGAGGCTGAGGGATGGAGACATGATCCTACGCATCGGTAATGGAGCAAGAGTTGCTGCAGTAGCCGTGGGAACATACCCTCTTCGATTACCATCTGGTTTAGACTTAGTTTTGAAAGACTGTTATTATGTGCCTGCAGCTAGCAGGAATTTGATTTCTGTTTCATGCTTAGCACAAGAAGGCTATGTGATTACCTTCTTTAAGGACCATTGTAACATTCTTTATGAAAGAAATAAAATTGCAAATGGTTTTCCTTATTAATGGTCTTTATCAGCTACATATTGATGTACCTATTTCTAACTATCGAGCAAAACGTGAATGCCAAACGACCTAGGGATAGTCCAAATGATAGATATCTATGGCACCTGAGATTAGGTCATATAGCAGAAGATAGGATCAACAAATTGGAGAAAAATGGGCTATTGAGTCCATTGACTTTCGAGTCATATCCAACTTGTGAATCTTGTCTTCAAGGCAAAATGACTAAACTCCCTTTTGTTGGACATGGGGAGAGGGCCACAGATCTCCTTGCCCTAGTACATACTGATGTGTGCGGCCCATTTGATGTGCCGGCTAGAGGCAATTTTGTCTACTTCATTACCTTTACCGATGATCTGTCTAGGTATGGGTATGTGTATCTTATGAGACACAAGTCTGAAGCTTTTGAAAAGTTCAAAGAATTCAGACATGAAGTAGAAAAACAAACTGAAAAACCCATTAAGGTTCTTCGATCAGATCGAGGAGGTGAATACCTTAGCCGGGAATTCCTAGACTATCTCAAGAAAAATGGCATAGTCTCTCAATGGACTCCACCAGGAACACCTCAACTCAACGGGGTTTCAGAATGGAGAAATCGGACTCTATTGGATATGGTTCGATCCATGATGAGCTTCACAGACCTTCCCTGATTTTCTTTGGGGACACTCATTGTTAACTTCAATTTATCTACTGAATAGGGTTCCCTCTAAAACCGTTCCTACCACACCGTATGAGATATGGCACGGTAAGAAACCAAGTCTGAGTCATCTCAGAATTTGGGGTTGTCCGGCTCATGTCAAAAGACAACAAGCGGACAAGTTAGAGTTTAGGTCCTTTCAGAGCTCGATTCATAGGATATCCTAAAGAGTCATTAGGATACTATTTCTACATTCCAGAAGACAATGTGATTGTGAGTCGACATTTCTTGCCATCTTTCTTGAAAAATAGTTTATTCAAGATAGCGGCATTGGAAAAGCAGATTCAAGCTTGATGAGAAAGTCTCACAAGTACAACGAGCTAAGGACCAATTGGAACCAAATCAGGTTGAGCCAATAAGAACACTACCTCCTCCACCTCGTAGATCGAAAAGAGTTTTCCCATCCCCCTGAAAGATACTTAGGTATTATTTCAGAGGAAGTAGAGAAAATGTTCCTCATAGGTAATGGTGCTCATGGTGATGATCCCAAAACCTACAACGAGGCGATATCAGATATCGACTCCGAGAAATGGCTAGAGGCAATGCAGTCAGAAATTGACTCGATGCACTCAAACCAAGTCTGGACCTTGGTAGATCCACCAGAAGGTATAGTACCTATTGGGTGTAAATGGATCTTCAAGAGAAAGATTGGTGCAGATGGGAATGTGGAGACATTCAAGGCTAGACTAGTGGCAAAAGGTTATAGTCAACGTGAAGGCATTGACTATCAGGATACCTTTTCCCCAGTGGCTATGCTAAAATCCATCCGCACATTGCTTGCCGTTGCAGCCTATTTCGATTATGAAATATGGCAAATGGATGTGAAAATGGCATTCCTTAAATGGATATCTTGAGGAAGATATCTATATGGAACAGCCGCTAGGTTTCACATCCAGTGATACTGATCACAAGGTTTGCAAGCTGCAAAGGTCCATATATGGACTTAAGCAAGCATCTCGGAGCTGGAACACTCGTTTCAATGATGTGATCAAAAAGTTTGGTTTCATCAAAAATGAAGAGGAACCATATGTTTTCAAAAAGGTCAGTGGGAGCGCTGTTGTCTTCCTCGTATTGTATGTGGATGACATCCTTCTTATTGGGAATGATATTCCCATGTTGACGACAGTCAAAATATGGTTGTCCAAGGAATTCTCCATGAAAGACCTAGGTGAAGCATCCTTTATTCTAGGAATTAAGGTCTATAGGGATAGACCGAATAGGATGCTAGGACTTTCACAGAAGATGTACATAGAGGAAGTGCTAAAGAGGTTTGGTATGGAAAACTCTAAGAGGGGATTAATACCCTTCAGACATGGTTTACATCCACAGATGAGTCAAAGGTGTGCAAGCTTCAGAGATCCATTTATGAATTGAAGTAGGCATCTCGAAGTTAGAACATGTGTTTTGATAAAGTGATCAAAACATATGGCTTCATTAAGAATGGAGAAGAACCCTGCATTTACAAATAGGCAAATGGTCCAGCAGTGGTATTTCTTATTTTGTATATGGATGATATTCTCTTAATCGAAAATGATATCCTCATACTACAAGAAATAAAAGTCTGGTTGTCATCACAGTTCTCCATGAAGGACTTGGGTGAAGCATCTTACATCCTAGGGATGAAGATCTATAGGAATAGATCTAAAAGAATGCTTGGTATATCCCAATCTACATACATAGAAACTGTGCTGAAAAGGTTCAGCATGGAGAATTCCAAAAAGAGTTATCTTTTGATAGGCTAAGAAATTTTTCTCTCTAAAAAGGATTATCCGACAACTCCTGAAGAGAGAAAGCATATGAGTAGAATCTCATATGCTTCGGTAGTGAAATCTATTATGTATGCAATGACATGTACGAGACCAGATGTGGCATACTCACTAGGAGTGGTGAGTATATACCAGTCTGATCCTAAAGAAAATCACTGAAAGGTGGTTAAAACCATTCTTAAGTATTTAAGAAATACTAAGAACCAATGGTTGGTTTATGGTGAGTCAGATCTGAAGCTTGTGGGGTTTACAAAGTCCAGCTTCCAATCTGACCATGAAGACAGTAAAAGTATGTCGGGATATATCTTTACTCTAAATGATGGAGCCATTTGCTGAAAAAGTTTCGAGCAGCATATAGTGGCTAACTCTGTTTGTGAAGTAGAGTACATGGCAGCATCAGATGCAGCAAAAAAAGCTGTGACTGAGGAAGTTCATCATCGAGCTTGGAGTAGCACCCTCCATTGATGGTCCAGTCCTGCTCTACTATGATAGCACTGATGCCATAGCTCAAGCAAAGAAATCGAAGGCACACCAGTGGATAAAGCATATTCTGCACCGCTTTCATTTGGTCCATGAGATCATGGATCGTGGTGACGTGGACCTTCAAAAGATTGATGGAAAAGAGAACCTAGCTGATCCCTTCACTAAAGTCCTAACAATCAAGGAGTTCGACAACCATAAGTCGAAGATGGGTATTAGATATTATGCTGAGTGGCTTTAGGACAAGTGGGAGTTGTTGAAAATTATGTCCCAAAGTCAATCATCAGCATATTGATGGTTGAGCTATTTTGTAACTATAATTAATTTATTAATTAATAAAAATATTTTGACATCTTTTTTATCATAAGTTTAAATCTTCTAATGAACTCCATTGTTGTGATGAAGTCCTTAGGACTGTTTAATTTCGATAAAGAGAGGACTTATCGATTAGTCCTTAAATTTGTTCACGATTAAATGATAGGCTGTTAATTAGGACAACAGCATCTATCAAGCATAGATCGCTATATGCCATATAGGTTGGTTGTCCTCTTAACCAAGGAGTGTGGAGATACTAATATGACATACAGGTGAGATGTATGTGTACATCATCATTGAACGTGACCAATTTTAGAGTATTCTACTATCGAGAATGTCTCTGATGGAATAATGGTATAAGTATCCCTTAGACCTGAGATCACCTCAGTGACTTGCAAGCAACTCACTGTGCTTTGGTACCAGATTAACTAAATTTCTAATTCAATAATGGAAAGCTTCTAGGCACAATCAAGTACTTGTGAAGTCGGAGTATGATCAAGATGGAATTGACAACTCCAAGAGTTGGAGAAGAATGTATCACTGTATTTTAATGTAGCAAAACCTTGGCCAGGATAATTCATCAGATGGATTTAATACTTTAAAATATAATGTGGACAACCTGATCAGAGTTAACAGTTGAACTCTGAGGTATTCTACGAGCATTATGGTCAAAGGGATGAATTATATGGAAACTATATCCGCATGGGTTCTAAGGATGGTGTTCTACACCTTTGACCTATCTGACCATCAAGTATTATAGATGGTCACTTTGATTGGTATAGGAATTTATTTCTATGCTATCAACTTAGGTTCGAACCTATGAGGTCACACTCATTAGAGCTTACGATCTGATTGGATGGTTGATCAACAATTAAAAATTGTTCTAAGGTTAAACAATCAATACGATTGATGTTTAACTTAGTGCAAGTGTTGCAGGAGGATTGATTAGCAATTGGATTGCTAATTGACTTAATTTAATTAAGCTAATTGATTGAGATTAAGTCTAATTAAATATAATTAATTTAGATTTGGTTTGGACTTGATTGGATCAAGTTCAATTGATTTATTGGATAAGCCAAGTGCAAGGAAGAACTAGTCCTAGTCTAACTAAGACTCAGATTAACCCAATTTTCTAATTTGATTAAAAAATAAATTAGAATTAAATATGATTTAATCTGATTTAATTAAGTTCTTAAATGGGTTAGAGTCTTATTTACTTGGGTTGGTTTAATCTTAATTTTATTTGATTAAAAGATCTTATTTGATCAAGTCAAAATAGGAGTCCTAGTGTGACTAGGACTCCCTATCATTTGCACCACTTAATCCTCACGCCCCATGCTCTTTTTGTTTTATTTCTTATGTAAAAATTCTCCACTCCCATAGCTTCTCACATCCTCTTTCTCTCCTCCTTTTTTCATAAGGTAATTTGTTGGAAGACCAAGTCAAAAGAGGAGTTAGTTTTGCTTAGGATTCTATGAGATAGAATCCTTGTTGACCAAAACACCTTTCCTTGAGTGCCGCCCTATATTTTAATTAATTCTTCTCTTATTTTAAAAAAATAATATTCTTTTTTGTGCATCCTTCCTTGCTGGTCCATGCCAATAATTGTGGAGGAGGCACCCCAATAACTTCCCTTGTTTTGACATTCCTAGTCTAGGATTTTGATCTAACTTAGACTCTTCTTTTACTCCATTTATTGGATGAATTTTATTCTAATTCTTTTATGAAATATAGAGATTTAGGAGAGGTTTGGAGTGTGCAAAAATTAGAGGAAGAGGGTCCTTCGGCGTGGGGGTTCCATAGGCACCAAACTAGGTATCTAGGTGAGAGAAAAGAGAAGAAGAAGAGGATCTTCTTCTAAGGCTATTTTATTTTCAATCTCTCCTCTTTCTTTTGAGTTTTTTCTGAGAGAGTCTTAGATTAGTAAGCTCTCATCTTCTTTCTCATATTTTGGAGAGTCTAAATTTTAAAGAAGGAAGCATCGGATCGACCATCGAAGAAAGATCAGTATAGTACTAGCATGCTGTGCTGATTTTCTGCATCGAACTTCAGATCAGAGATCGTAGACTCGTGTGGATGACTCCTAGAGGATGGACATGTGTGCGGCTCGTGACTTCATCCTCAAGCCTAGATCAGTAAGTTAGAATGTCTAACTTGCTCAGGTAATAGGTATGATCTATAAACTTCATACCTGCATTTGATATAGTGTAGATCTAGGTTGATTTGATTAACCTTTTACTTTCTTATTGATTTTAATTTTTGATTTAATATCATACCTCGATCATATAATAGATCTAAGATCTAGGTATTTACATATTTATTTAAATAAATATTTGATTTATTTAAGTCTTTCACTGTAAGATCTTGAAAAAGTTTTCAAGATCTACCTGTAAAATCTTAGATCTGGTTCCTTCATCTATAACGAGCATATTTCAAGAAGAACCTACCTCGTTCTTATTCTTTAGGCTGGCCAGGTACAAAGGGTAGTTCCACTTTTAATGGACATCGGTGTTGCAATGAAAATATTTTTCTTTGTTAGCGGCCTTCTTCTTTGGCTCTGCTTTCTTCTTCTTCCCACTTTTCATTTTCTACTTTTTTGGGGGCTTCTTCTTCTTTCCAAAAGACTTTCTCTTGGAAGAAGTCTGCTCCACAGTAAGTACTAAGCCTTTAGAACCTTTTATGGAAAGCTCAGCAGTAACCAGCATGTTCATAAGTTCAGTCAAGGTTTTCTGAAGTTTATGCATATGGTAGTTCATGATGAACTGCCTATACGCATCAGTCAAAGACTGTAGATTATATCAATTTATAGATTCTTGTCTAACTTGACATCGAGCTTCTCGATCTCTTCTAAGTCTTTAATCATCATCAGATAATGGTCTTGGATTGACTTCTCAACATACATTTGAGCCTTAAAAAGTCTTTTAGTGACTTGATATTTGGTTGCACGACTTTGTTCACCAAACAATTCTTATAGGTGAGCCAAAATTTGATGGCTAGTCTTAATATTTTCATGTTGGTACTGGATCTCATCAGGCATCAAGTCCAACATGTAATACCTAGCTTTATTATCATCATCCTTCAACTTTTCTAGAGATGCTCTCTGATCAGCGGTTGGATGGGTTGGTAAAGTGGGAGGATCCTGACCCAACATATAAGTCAACTTCTCAGAACCCAAAATAATTTTAAGTTCTAGAGTCAATTCTTATAGTTGGGTCCAGTCAAACTATGGGTGTCTAGGATATGGGCTAGTGGGTTGGAAGCAGATATTTTTCTATAGAGAGTCCAAATTTTTAGTTAGATTTTGTAATTTAGACTTAACCAATTTATTTAGATATTTTATTTTTAAACAAATTAGGCTTCCACTATTTTCTCAAATTTTTACACTTCCTGGGTAGAGATGGAAAAATCTCCACGATCATTGATTTCTAGTGGATTGTGCGCTTCCATCAATTGGCTCACCACCTCACCTAATAGTTATTGATAATGGATCAACCGATGAGTGAACAACTCTTATCCAATGATTCTCTAATCATGGTACATCCAAATCTAATTTCTAATTCATGAATCTCACCATGTTCAAAATATTGATCCACTCTTTAGTTAAGTCAGACCCACCATTTATATAAATTGAATTCCTGATTGGATCCCTTACCGTATCCAAAATATTGAGCCCAACCCATGCTCTAACCCATAGCATCCAATGCCTAACAGATATGGTTACATCTTTTTGGTGCAACTGAACCACTATAACCAGTCGAGAACAATCAATCCTAAGAAGGGCCCGCACATCTATAATGATGGAAGATCTTAAACTTAATATTATTTTAGAAAGATTTAATTTAGGTCTCTTTAAACTCGACTTGGCTTAGTTATAATAATTATGACTAATCTAGTGGTATGGGTTAGCTCAAATTATTAGCCATCTCAAATTAGAACTGGATCGACACAAATGACCAAGCAAGTGAGACCAGTGGAAGGGATGTGCCATTAACTTGACAAGAATGCATTCAAGTCGAATAGCTCCCAATTAAAAACCAGTCGATCATGTCTACCAAACTTACCTTAAATACCAAATTATCAAACTAGAACCAATCAGGTTAGCTTACAATCTAAACTCTAACTATTGAACCTAATTAGGTCTTGACTTGATCGATCACACATGTGAATTAACCTTGATCCAAACTTAATCCTATTGGACTTGTCAATTTAAGCACTCTTGATTCCACCTAACCAACTTTTGATTCTGTTTGATCAACCACTAGACCAAATTGAGCTACCCAAGCCTGAACCCAATTTTATGAAAATATCTTAGATCTAAAGATTTTTAATTTTAGATCTAATTTATTTTATAATCTTAATTCTTAATTAAGTTTGGATTCATGTATCAACATTCTAGGATTTCAGGATCTAGGGTTTTGCAGAAAAATGAGTTTTAATTTTTTATTAAGGATGAATGCACAGCACCCTTACACGCCATAAGAACACCCCATCGAATGGAAGGAGAGGGCCTTTAAATCCTATTTTGTTCTTATGATCAGACCGCCAAGGAGAATGCTTTAATCAGAAATATAATTTATACTACAAAACTAGTTTGATTTAAATCATATATCACATATACAATTAATGATCTAACTTATATATGCTTTGCACATATCTCATGTATCATAACTTAATTAAACATGCATGCTTTCAGATCTAATATATCACATATATTATCTAAAAAATAAAATTTAAATTTGATCACATCAAAACAAAATTAATCCAAATATTTTATAGAACTATTATATAACTAGTCTAAGCATGCATCTTTCATATCTCATATGAATAAATTAAAATTGAAAACTCTATTTTCTATTTTTTAGATCTGATTGCAATAATTATAACATAAAAAAATAGAAATTAAATAGATCTAAAATTATATTTAATCAAATTAAATACATGATTATACTAGACTATACATAGAACTATTCTATACCTAGTCTAGTCATGCATCTTATACATTATAGATCTAAATAATTTATTTTTTAATTTTATGATTTTAGATCAAATCACATCTAATATGACATATGAAATCCTTTAATATTAGATCATAAATAAAATTAAAATCAGATCTAAATAGATCTAATGGACTACAACCTAGCTTTGATACCATTTGAAGAAAAATCATATTTTCCACCACAGGATCGTGCAGATCTAATCAGATATGGGGTGGATTTTTCAAAAAAAATTTCTATGATTCAATCAAATCTAAGAGTTCTCAGATCTAATCAAAGTAATTTAATATTAAAAATTAAAATAAAATAAAATTAGATTTAACTTCATATCTTGTTTGGGTAATCTGATTATCCTACGATGATCCTGATCTTTCCCGAGGTTCTAGAAGGAGCCACGCATGCGCCTGACTTCTACCAGTATCCACTCAGATAGGATCTAGATGTTTTCTCCTTATGAATCTTTTTTCCAAACATCATATCTGAATCTAATCTAAAGAACCTTCAAAATAATTTTTGAAGGCCATGCATTTGTCTCTTGATCAGCAACTTCTTGACTTAATCTTTGTAGCACCGCTCTCAACACTTCATCGTAGATTTTGCCCAACCTTTTGGGCATAGAGAAGAGGTATTGGATCTAGAATAATGGCATGGAAGATGGGTAGAGGAGCAGGGCTTCACTATGGTCTAATCGCAATTTTCAAACTCCTTTGACGAGGGGTCTATTTATAGACTTAGTGTAGCCCTAGAGTCCTATTTGATCAAGCAATCTAATTGCTTAATCAATCTAAAATCCCATCAATTTTTCCCATGTTAACTACCTGATCTCATCAAGTTTTGTCTCCTAAAAAGTCCCAATAAATGCCGCACAACATAGATAAGGAGAGGAGGGTGGCGTGGAGAATTATCTCCAAGAGTTTGTTCTATAACAAACACCTCCTCCACGCCTCCTCTCATTATGCGCGTACCATATGGGGGGGCACCTCATTTCCACATAGAAAAACCCCTTGGGGCCCAGATCAAATATAGGGGGTGCACGCCTCCTCTCTTTCATTGTTGCAAAGATCGGGTCAAAAGACCCCTTGTCCTGGTGCCCTATTGCTTATTTTAAGACAAGGCTTGGTTTCATCCAGACAAGCCCTGATCTCATCATGACAAGGCCTTATCTGACTAGAATAAGCTCCAATCAAACTAGGACAAAGCCATACAGGGTCCCTAGGTAAGCCCAAACTAATTAGGCTCAGCTGAGATGATCCAAAAAGACTATAGAAGGAAAAAGTTAGGCTCAATCGTGTGCTAGCATGATTTTCTTGAACCTAATTGGATCTAATCTAAATTAATTGAACTGGGTTAGCTCAATTGATGACATCCAGACCCAAATCCTTATTTGTATGATCTAGTTAGATTCAGTTATGTATGATAATGAGATATGTCATGATCTCTATCATCGACATCATCGAAACACCTTTCGATGGACCAAAATTTTTTTGATTCATATAATTAGAACGATCGATCATCAAAATCATTCTAGTTGTTCCCAAAATCTATTAGTAACACCTAGCAGTATGTTGGAAATATGCACTCTTCTCACATGGATCGACGTGGCCATCGGTGATTAGCCAAGCAATAAGGAAGTACTTCTCAGAGATCTCTACGGAAGCATAATCAAATAAATCAAGAAATAGAAAAGAAGAGAAGAAGAGATTTTTGAAAGAAAAGAGCTTTTATTTAGTATATTTTAGCACTCTTACAATCTTGATCTATTTTCAGTATATATACTTTACAAAGGGTCAAGCCCAAGCTCATAAAAAAACTTTCCAAATCTAGATAACCCACGTACACAAAATAATAACCCGCAAAAACTGAGCCGGCCCAGTTTCAGACTGAGCCGGCTAACCTGCGACTGGGTCAGCTCAGTCTATCATGCCAATAGCCCAAAAATGCTACTTTCTATTTGAATTTTTCTTTAAGATCTAGCCGACCCAATCCTAGATTGAGCTGACCCAGTTCCCAACTGAGTCAGCTTAGTCTTAGAGTAAGCCAGCCCAGTTTCTGAACTTTACTATTGAGACTAATTCTTCTTCTGACTCGCTCCCATCTTTTAATGATCTATCTTCTCATATTTTCAAGACTTGGGAGTGCCACTTCTGAGCTCACATTCTCCATCTTGATGCTTTCAAGTCCTTGTAAACTCATCTCTTCTCAACAGACCCATCTGTGCCACACATCTCTGAAAGCTATCTCTAGGGAGTACCTTCGTGAGTGCATCAGACTAATTCTTCTTGGTATGGATCTTCATCAGTTCCACTTCACCTTCCTATACTAGCTCTCTGATCCTGTGGTACCTTATGTCTATATACTTTGTGCATACATGATAGACTGGATTCTGTGCCAATAATACAGCACTCTGACTATCACTGAATAGTGTAACCTTGCTTGCTCCACCCCCAACTAATCAATCAGCCTCCTAAGCCAAAGGGCTTTCTTTGTAGCCTCCGTTATCCCAATGTACTCAACCTTTGTGGTAGACAAGATCATGATTGGCTGAAAGATTAATCTCCAAGACATCGATCTACCATATACACAGAAGAGGTATCCAATAGTAGACCTCCTCGTATCAAGATCATCAGCATAATTTGCATCCACAAATCCTTCCAAAGGGTCTGAACCTTCACACATCTTCATAGATTGTTCTCTAAATCCTTCTGACTGCCCACCAAACATCAAACCATAATCCCTTGCTCCATGCAGATATCTCAATATCCATTTCAATGCTTTGTAGTATTTCTTCCTAGGGTTAGCCATGTATCTACTAATCGTGCTCACAACATATGCTATATCTGGTCTACAGCACACCATAGTGAACATCACACTGCCTACAGCATTTGCATAAGGGACTCCTTTCATGTACTCTCTCCTCTTCTGATTGGGGGCACTGTAACTTGGAGAGAGACATATTGCTCGACAATGGCATCTCTACAGATTTGGCCTTCTCCATCTCAAACCTTTTTAGAACCTTCTGGATGTACTTTCTTTATGACAAATGGAGCACTCCTTTGCACCTATCTCTATAAATCTTCATTCCAAGGATTTTCTCAGCTGGATCCAAATCTTTCATCTTAAATTCTGATGATAATGCCCTTTTCAACCTTTTCACAGCATCCATGCTTCTACTGGCTATGAGCATATCATCTACATATAATAATATGTACAAGATATCCTCCTCATCTATATCCTTGACGTAGACACAATAATCATGTTCACATATGATGAAACCCAAGCTCAAGACAAAGCTATCAAACCTTCGATACCACTGACGAGGGGATTGTTTCAAGCCATATAAAGACTTTCTAAGTAAACACATCTTTTCTTTTTATCCCATCTCTATGAAACCATCTGGCTGCTTCATGTAGATTCTTTCCTCCAAAGTCCCATGAAGAAAGGCCATCTTCATGTCCATCTATTCCAATTCCATGTTGCGCTGTGCCACCAGTGACAGCAAAACTCGAATAGATGTATGACGCACCATAGGAGAAAAAATTTCTATGTAATCAATCCCTTCCCTTTGTGAGTATCCCTTTGCTACCAGCCTTGCTTTGAATTTGATTCCACCTTGTTCTGAAGGTACTTCTTTCTTTGTGAACACCCACTTTGAGCCAATAGGTCGAGCACCCTTTGGAAGATCCACCAGCTGCTATGTCTGATTCTTCTCAAGTGATTCCATCTCCTCCATCATGGCCTGCATCCATGAATCATGATTCTCACTCTTCATGGCCTCTGCATAATTCTTTGGATCTCCATTAGCAATAATGAGTGCATAGGAGATAACCTCATCAATGCCATATCTGATTGATCTCCTAATAGTACACTGGAGCTTGTGCAAAGCCACTCCCACTAGTACATCTCTACTTGATGTCTGTGGCTACTCCTGCACATCTGTCTGAATTGTCGATCCTCCATGATAATTTTCAATCTGAGATAATACTTTTTTGCCCAACTCCACCTCAACAGGAACACTCCTGTAAGTGGATGTAACCTGCATACCATCATTCTCTGAGTGGCCACCATTGTTCACTTTGTTTTTCTAATTCCATCTATTCCAGACCTCCTCAAAATGCTCTTCTCATCAAAGATAACATCCCTATTGATCATTGACTTCTATGCCTTAGAGTCCCACAGCAGGTACCCCTTGACTCCTAGTGGATACCCTATGAATGTCATCTTTTGAGATTTTGGATCCAATTTGCTCCTCTCGGTTGCCTCCACATATGCATAGGTAGTGCAACCAAAGACTTTCAGGTGGCCAAGCTCTGCCTTCTTTCCACTTCGGACCTCTTCTGGAATGCCTCCATTCAGCTTATAATGAGGGGACCTATTCACAAAAGAATAAGAAAAGGTTAGAGCATCACCTCAAAAGAACTTTAGGAGTGATGTCTGCAGTCTCAAACTCTGTGCCTTCTCAGTCAGTGTTCGGTTCATCCTTTCCATGATACCATTCTGTTGGAGAGTCATTTTCATCGTGTAATGGCATTTGATGCCATTTTTCTCACAGTACCTCCTAAACTCCAAGCTAGTATACTCCCCTCCATTGTCTAACCTCAGATACTTTATCTGTCTCCTTGACTTCTTCTCTACTTTAGCTCTCGAGGCTCTAAACAAGATAAATACCTCTGATTTTCTCTGATCAGGTAAACCCATACCTTTCTTGAAAAATCATCAATGAAAGTAATAAAGTATTTTGCCCCACCTCTAGCTGATACAGGAGCTGGTCCCCACACATCCGAGTGCACTAAATTCAGCACTCCCTCGCTGTGCTTGGTACTTCAAGCAAACTTCATCCTATGCTGTTTGCCAAAGATACACGGCTCACAAAGATCCATGCTCTTCTTTTTTAGGACTGGGATCATACCTCTTTTGCTTAGTTCTGTGAGTCCACGATTACTCATATGACCCATCCGATAGTACCACAGTCGATATAAAATCTGCTCCTTCTGTGCCACTACTAGCACCTCTGCACTATCATTTACCACTGAGCCTTTCATTCTATAAAGATTGTTGCTCAGTCTTCTACCTCTCATCACCACCAAAGCTTTCTTGGAAATTTTCAGACATCCACTCCTAGCCTGGCTACTAAAAGCATAATCTTGCTCCTCCAAGTAGATCAAAAAAATCAAATTCTTTTTCAACTCCGATACATGCCTGACATTTGATAATGTACGAATGATCCCATCGTACATCCTCATCCTGATAGAGCCAATTTCAGCTACTTTGCATGAGTGATCATCTTCAAGGCTGACACATCCACCATCGACCTTCTAGTAGCTAGCAAACCATTCTCGATGAGAAGTATAGTGGTGAGAGCATGTTGAATCTAATATCCATATAGTATCACACTCTATGGATCCATCTGATACAACTAGCAGGTCTTCTCTACTACTCGCAGAAGCTGTATCATCTCCCTTGCTAGCCTTCCCTTTTTTTGATCTCAAAAGGGGACAATCTCTCCTCAGGTGTCCAAGCTGATAATATCTGTAATATTTCAATGTTATCTTCCTCTGATCGTTAGACTTTGACTTACCCTTGGATTTTTCTCTTATCTTCTCATTTGATCTTTCTTGTCTTTTGTTTACAATCAAGATCTCAAACTTAGGGTCTCCCTTATAGATCTTCTTCCTTTGCTCATTTGATCTAAGCACACCAACAACCTCTTCATAGTTTAGGATCTTCTTCCCATAAACTAGAGTTGTTATGAGACCATCATACGAACCAGGGAGAGAACATAATAGCAGCAATGCCCGATCCTCCTCGTTGATCTTCACATCCAAACTCATCACCTCAGAACATACCTGATTGAACCATTGGATATGTGCAACAAGATCTCCATCTTCGGACATCCTCAGACTATATAGCTATGTCTTCAACTACAGTTTGTTCATCATGTTCTTCCCCATGTATGTGTTCTTTAGTCTCTTCCAGAGCCCTTTTGCCATAGTTTCTATGCAAACCTCAGGCAAAACTTGATCGACCAAGCACATCTGGATTGTGCTAAAAGCAATTTCCTCCAACTCTTTCCAATCCTCAGCACTAATCTTTTTTGACCTTTCTTTTGTCAAGACCTGATAGATCATTTGTTGAACCAACAAGTTCTTTACTCTTTGCTGCCATAGGGTAAAGTTTTTCTTGCCGTCGAACTTCTCAAAATCCACCTTGAATCCACTTAATCCCATGACTTCAAATAAGTCAAGAACATATTTCTAACATCCTTCACGATCACGCACCAGTAAATCTATCCTTCATAGAAAATCTAACTAGCCCTAGATCTTCTTTCCAAACTTCTGTATCATCGTTCCTCTATGTAAACAATCTCCACCTCAATATAGAGACAACTACGAAGCAAATTAAAAGTTTTTAGGATAAAATCTGATGCAACAGATTTTGGATGTAGTAAACCCTAGGTGTCTTCCTTCCTTCCATGCAACACTACTCTAATACCAAATATTGATAATATGCACTCTTCCCATATGGATCGGCATGGCCACCGGTGATTAGCCAAGCAATAAGGAAGTACTTCTCAAAGATCTTTATGGAAGCATGATCAAATAAATCAAAAAAAAGAGAAGAAGAGAAGAAGAGATTTTTAAGAGAAAAGAGCTTTTATTCAGTATATTTCAGCACTCTTACAACCTGGACCTATTTTTAGTATATATACTTTATAAAGGACCAAGCCTAAGCTCATAAAAAAACTCTCTAAACCCAAACAATCCATGTACATAAAATAATAACACATAAAAATTGAGTTGGTCCAATTTAAGACTGAGCTAGCTAACCTACGATTGGGTCGGCTCAGTTGGCTCAGTCTTAGACTAAGCCGATCAGTTGTGTACCATGCCAACAGTCCAAAAATGCTGCTCTCTATCTGAATTTTCCTCTGAGACCTAGCCGACCCAGTCCTAAACTGAGCCGACCCAGTTTTCAACTGAGCCGGCTCAGTCTCAGAGTGAGTCGGCCTAGTTTCTGAACTTTACTATTGAGACTGATTCTTCTTTCGGTTCGCTCCCATCTTTTTATGATCTATCTTCTCATATTTTCAAGACTTGAGAGTGCCACTTCTGAGCTCACATTCAGTATATGATGGTAACCTATCAAAACCAAAAGCGAAGCTCTCGGTGTAGCTACCTGTGTGATTGGGTTCTTCTATCTTGATCCCCGATAGGATTAGGATTAAGGTGAACTCGTCAAACCCAATATCCGTCATATGAATTAATCATTCAATTTAAGTCTAATGTGAAACTCTAATAGAAACTCTTTCTATCATTTTCACTCTATCATGGCCATGAGCTTATGGACTCGATTCTCATGATCATCATAGGGCTACTCATCTTCTACCGAGGTAGATAGATCTTCTATTGGTGCAGTCCAATTCCTATAATAAACGTGCTATAGCTAACATACACCTCAGAATTTTGAATAGCTAGAAAATCGAGTTATGGTATCGTCAAACTATAACACCCTCAAGGTGAATTACCTGATGCACCTCAGATCAAAGAACCAGACACACCACTATAGTATCAAGCCAGTCATTGATGAGTAGGTAGACTTTCTTATGACTGCTCAAGGTGGTCATGCTCAGTGCCCTCATTCTCCAACGAGTATCTATACTCTTGCTCCGATGTCTCTATACTATACACTCAAGACTCATCTATCCTAAGAAAGTGATCATACATCAATCTTCCGGATCGATCACCATCCTCGTGATGATCCTATAGTCAGGAGCAGTTTATGAGTTAACTATGAAAATTCATATCTTAAATTTTTAACTCTTGAAAATATGAATTATCATTATCATTAACTTAAAGGATGTATCATAGATACTTTAAATATACATTATGATAAAAAATAATTTTTTTATTAATTTATAGTCAAAATTATAAGGTTGCCCTTAGAAGTGTATTATAAGTGTCAGCCAATCTGGCTTCTAGGGCACACATCTAACATTAATTTGATGCATTGAGATGCTTACAACATCTTGGGCATATTGCTTTGTTGTGCAACCACAAGAGTAGTTATATTCTATTTTGACTGTATAGAAATGAAGGATCCAACTTAACTAAAATATTATAGTTTGTTGTGCGAACACAAGATCATTAATATTTTAGAGGCCAGGATTATATTGAGAATTGTATGAGATACAATTGAAAAGAGTTTTCTACCTTTGAACTTATAAAAAGTTTGTTGTGCAACCACTAGATGTTTTTTAAGAAATTAGGATCTCAATCTCACTAAGTAGAAAGATGACTTTGGGCTCTATGGCACTGGAGGAGAGTCCATCTAAGCAAAAGCTATAGAAACAAATATATTGAAGTTACCTTCTGAAAAGATCTTAGAGCTGACAAATTATTATTATATGTCTAAGATCATTAGAAATATTGTATCTATACCCTTGTTATTAAAACAAGATTATAGTCTTGATGTAATGAGCAATGGTTGCTCAATTAAATATTCTAGTGAAATTATTTGTCCTGGCATTTTTAACATGGCTTGTTGACCCTATGTTTGGATAACAATATTTTTCATATTGATAGAAAACATAAGAAAGAAGACATAAGTAATATTTTACTTTGGCATTATCGACTTGGTCATATTAATGAGACCAGGATTAACAAATTATACAAAAAAAAGTTTTTTGAACCTTATGATTATAAATCATTAGGAGCTTATGAATCATGTCTCACGGGTAAAATGACCAAGACTCGATTTAGTGGACATGAAGAAAGAAAAAGTGAGTTATTAGGACTTGTACATTCAGATGTATGTAGTCCTATGACAACTTAGGCCAGAGGAGGATACTCTTATTTTATAACATTCACTGATGATTTATCTAGGTTTGGATATATGTATCTTATGAAACATAAATCCAAAGTCTTTGATAAATTCAAAGAGTATCAAAGTATGGTTGAGAAACAAACTTAAAAGAGTATAAAAATTCTTCAAATTGATTGAGGAGGAGAATACTTATCCAGTAAATTTCTAGACTATCTTAAAGTAAAGGGCATTCTCTCTGAATGAACCCCTCCTTATACACTGTATTTAAATGGTGTAGCCAAAAGAAGGAATCGTATCTTATTGGATATGGTATGGTCCATGATGTACTTTACAGAATTATCTATTTTCTTCTAGGGTTATGCCCTAGATATCCTAGTGTATATCTTGAATAGAGTACCTTTTAAGTCTATATTTAGTACTCCATATGAGATATGAAGAGGTAAGAAATCTAATCTTAAGTATCTTAAGATATGGGGTCGTCCAGCATATGTCAAAAGATATTTTGGACATAAGCTAGATGCTAGATCAGATAGATGTCTATTTGTCGGATATCCTATAGATAATATGGGATATCTATTCTACCATCTTACTGAACAAAAGATGTTTGTTAGTAGGCATGCCACTTTTATGGAAAAAGAGTTTATCCTAGAAAGGGACAGTGGGAGAAATATTGAACTTAGTAAAGTTTAAGAAGAATAAATAGATATTTCTCAATCAAATAAATACATAAATATGGAAGAACCAGAACACACAACTCCTATCCATAGGTTTGATAGAGTGCAACATGCACCTATGATGTGCAGGTTCATTATTGAGAATAATAAAGCTCAAGTCATTGAGAATGATGAACCTCTAACCTATATGAAAGCAGTCATGAGTAGGGACTCCAACAAATGGCTGGCTGCCATGCAATTTGAAATGGACTCCAAGTACACTAACAAAGTATGGACTTTAATGGATGCACCAGAGGGTGTGAACCCTATTAGATGTAAATGGATCTTTAAGAAAAAGATTGGACCAGATGGTCAAGTTGAAACCTATAAAGCCAGATTGGTGGCTAAAGATTTTAGGAAAAAATAGGAGATCGATTATGATGAAATATTTTCACCTATTGCCATGCTCAAATCTATTCAGATTATGCTTGCTATAACAGCATACCATGATTATGAAATATGGCAAATGGATGTGAAGACCGCCTTTCTTAATGGTTTCCTAGAGGAGGAGGTCTACATGTCATAGCCAAAGGAATTTGTCTCAAATGAGAGCCCAAATCAGGTATGCAAGCTTAAAAGATCTATTTATAGATTAAAGCAAGCATCAAGAAGTTGGAACATCCACTTTGATGTTATAGTCAAAGAGTTTGGCTTCATCAAGAATGTGGATGAACCTCATGTGTCTAAGAAGACTAGTGGGAGTGCCATAGTTTTTTGGGTTCTGTATGTAGATGATATACTCCTCATTAGGAATGATATCCCAATGTTGTAATCGATCAAATTATGGCTATAAAATATATTTTTCATGAAAGACTTGAGAGAAGCATCCTATATACTTGGAATAAAGATCTATAGAGATAGATCTAAAAGGATACTAGGCTTGTCCCAGTCTAGGTATATTGACTTAATACTAAAAAGGTTCACTATGGATGGGAGTAAAAGAGGTTACTTACCCATGAGCCAAGGCATACATCTCTCTAAGAAGATGTATCCTAAGATACCTAAAGAGAGAAATAGAATGAGTTTTATTCCTTATGCTTCGACTGTAGGATCAATAATGTATGCCATGTTATGTACCAGGCCTGATGTTGCTTATGTTTAGGCATTGCAAGTAGATTTTAGGCTGATCCAAGAGAGGATCATTGAAAAGTTGTGAAAAGTATTCTTAAGTACTTGAGAAGGACTAAGGATATTTTTCTAGTATATGGTGGATCTGATCTTAAACTAGAAGCATATTCTAACTCTAGTTTTCAATCAGACCTAGATGATAGCAAATCCATTTCAGGATATATCTTTACTCTGAATGATGGAGCAGTGAGTTGGAAGAGTACCAAGTAGCCAACTATAGCTGACTCAACCACGAAGATAGAATATATAATTGCAAGTGAAGCCGCCAAGAAAGTTGTATGGATGAAGAAGTTCATCACTGAATTGGATGTTGTTTTTGAAATTGAGAATCCAGTACCATTTTACTGTGATAATACTAGAGTAGTTGCTTAAGCAAAGGAACCAAGATCTCATCATAAATTCAAGCACATTCTGAGATACTTCCATCTTGTTCGTAAAATTATTGAAAGATAAGATGTTGTCATTGAACGAGTAGACACAAATAACAATATAGCAGACCTGTTCACTAAGACTTTACCATAGTAGCAGTTTGATTGCCATCTTGATTATATGGGATTAAAATATAAGGATGATTGACTTTAGTGTAAGTGAAACATTGAAAGGAATATGCCCTCAAGCCAATCAAAATTTATAGTTTGAGGGGCTATTCTTTATCTTCTAAACTCACGTAATGACATTTTCAAATAAATAATGTTATTTATTTCATCATATGCTGCATCTTAATTATTTATTTAAGATTATGATGAACCACATAAATTATGACTATGATTTTAGGATTATGATGAGATCATACTAGTGAGACCTAAAATCTTAAAACCCTAATTTAAATATTTTTGATCGATGGAACATTGAGTTGGGGATCAATGTTTTCAGTAAGACTGGCATATTCTATGTATGCTCAATGGAGAGGATGATTGATCTCACAATCACTTGTGTATGACACTAATACAAGGATGTGGGTGCTTATTAGAGAATAAGTTTACTAAATTGATCCAACTCAAGAACATCTAATGGAGTCTTACTACATGTCAATAGATGGTTCTCACAGTGGGAGTTGTTCATGTAATCCTTTGACCTGAGACTATCATATAACGTTATATGTATGAATCCATATTTTGGTTTATACTCATTCATGACTTAGTCATGTACGTGGTGATCTAGATATGGTGGATTATATATGAAGGTTGTGAGTAGGTCAACATGAAATCAATCACTCCTGATAAGAGAAGATCACATCCTGCTTATTTCAATCAAATGATGATTCAGAAAGTCTTTGATCAAAGCATGATGAAAATTAGAAATAGTTTCTAATATTTTATTAATTGAATCATCATCATAAAATTGAGAGAAATATGAATATGATATCGGGTTTGACATATTTTCATATCCAGAGTTATATTCGGGATGTAGGGTGATCGAAGGATCTTGTTGCACGGTAACTTTCCAATGAATGGTATTTTTGGTATTTTCATCAAAATTCTATATCTTCTAGGTAGACATGATATGTTGCTAGATGTCAATCTTATCTTGTAGGTTTGATTGAATTAAAGAGTTTAATTTGATCGTTAATTAGAAAGTATTCTAATTGGTCGAATCGAGTTAGCTAGTTTTGAGCTAAATCGATTTGGTTAAATTCTAACCAGATTAGGTTAAATCACACTCAGACCCACTACTAGCTAGATGTGAAATCCAATGGGTCACACAAAAAGAGAATTGATTAAGGGTCTAATTGAATTAGACCATATTTGCAAGTTGAACATGCTAACACATATTGCAAACCCTAGCACCAAGATTCGAATCGGATTCGAATTGGGCTAATTAGATCTAATTTCGGTCAAATCTGATTTGGTCCTTAATTAGGTTGACCCTTGGCTTATTGACCTAGGTTTGGGTGTCACATACCAGAGTCCCATGCACTAGAGAGTCTCTCTGTTGCACATAGGGAGGTGTTTTATGCACCATGGACTCTTGGCGCATTTTTTGTTGCCACCCTTTCCTTGCTTCTTATCCATTTATTTCTTGTACGTAACTTATGTTATGTAGTTTTAGATCTGAATGAGCTACATTGGAGTCCTTTTGTAGGTAAAACACTTTGATTTTGTATCTGAATTTAATTGGTTAAGGAAGAGTCCTTGCCGCCCCCTCTTCCTTGGCACCCCTTGGACTAGGTCAAAGCCCTTGGGGCTTTGAGGGCTTTGACTTTTCTTCCCTTATCTCCATGCCCCCCCTGATGATTGGCACCCCATTTTGATGGCCATTAGATGGGGATTTCATCTGATGTTGATCCTTGATGATTGGCGCCGCTTATGTGAAGTTTTGCCACTCTTCATAAAACAACATAGAATTAGCCCAAAGAGTCCTTCTACTTTAAGGCATCTCTTTGAATTAATTCTACATATTTCATGTGGCTTTATTTTTAGATGAAACATGAGATCTATGAGTGGGCGTGAGATATGAATAGGGAATGGGTGTGAGAAATTGATGGAGGCACCCCTATGTACATTATAAATAGGGGTGCACTCCGTAGAGTCCTAAGCATTTAGAACTCTTCTTTCTTTCTTAGATAGTTCTCTTTTATCCAATTTTCTTTCTCCCTTTTTCTTGTCCAGACAAGGTCCTATTAAGGACAAGAAGTCTTCTTTTAAGATAAGGGATTAGGAAGAAAAATTAAGAAGACATAGAGAA
The DNA here is from genome assembly GCA_006176705.1 of Cocos nucifera. Taxonomy (NCBI): domain Eukaryota; kingdom Viridiplantae; phylum Streptophyta; class Magnoliopsida; order Arecales; family Arecaceae; genus Cocos; species Cocos nucifera. The sequence continues at coordinate 149,527 of QRFJ01002192.1, read as the reverse complement.
GAGAAAGAAAGGAAGAGAAAGGCAATAAGGAGGAAAGCAAGGCTAAGGAAGGTTCTATCCAAATAATTAAAATTCTTCTTATAAGAATTTTAATTAAATTATTCAGAGATGCTGGTATCTTGATCAAGTCTCCATGTAGATCAACACTGGAGGGTGAACATGTGGGCACCTGGTAAAAATCCTGATGGATTGCTACTAGTGATTAGAGTCAAATTAGGATTTTGCGATCAGAGATATATTCTAATATCCTCTTTTATGTTATAAATGCATATTATATGATTTAAATTCTAATAAGGTGTCCTAGGGTTTAGGTTTGGTTTTATGATTTCATAATTTTGCTTTCATGTGATTAAATCATTCTAATGATGTGATTAAATCATTTGGTTTCATCAAAAATGAGGAAAAAACATCTATCTTCAAAAAGATCAGTGGGAGTGCTATTGTCTTCCTCGTATTGTATGTGGATAACATACTCCTGATTAGAAATGATATTCTCATGTTGACATCCATCAAAATGTAGTTGTCGAAAGAGTTCTCTATGAAAGATTTAGGAGAAGAATCATCTATATTGAGAATTAAGGTCTATAGGGATAGACCAAATAAGATGCTAGGTCTTTCACAGAAGATGTACATAGAGGAGGCGCTGAAGAGGTTCAGCGTGAAAAACTCTAAGAGGAAACTCTTCAGCATGAAAAACTCTAAGAGGAAACTAGTACCCTTTAGACGTGGTATTCATCTCTCTCAGAAGATGTGCCCTAACACACCTAAGAAAATTGAATACATGAGCAAGATCCCTTATGTTTCAGTAATAGGGAGCCTCATGTATGCCATGCTATGTACACGATCTGATATCACCCATATTGTTAGTGTCACGAGCAGATATTAGTCGAATCCAGATGAAGAGCACCAAACTTTTGTGAAATGTATCCTTAAGTACTTGAGAAGACTAAGGATATGTTCTTGGTCTTTGGTAATAATGAAGAACTCTAGGTTCAGGGGTATACAGACTCTGACTTTATGTCTGATATAGATGATCGAAAGTCGACATCTAAAAGTCTATTTGTATGTAATGATAGTGCTATTAGCTGGAAGAGTTTCAAGCAGACCGTGATAGCAGCTTCTACCATGGAAGTAGAGTATATCACTGCATCAAAAGTTACGAAGGAAGCATTCTGATATAAGAAGTTCACCGTAGAGCTCGAAGTGATACCATCAGATGTCGTCCTTCTGTATTGCAACAACAATGGTGCCATAGCCTATGCTAATGAGTCAAGGTCTAATAAAAAATCCAAGCACATTGAGCAACGATTCCATCTCATCCGTGATTACCTCGAGAAGGGATACGTCAAGATCAAGAGAGTTGACTCCACGGACAATGCGATAGATCCACTGACGAAGCCTTTAGGTCAGTAGAAGATCGAAGCTTACCTTGAGAAGATAAAACTTAGATTGATAGCGAATTGAATTTAGATCAAGTGGGAGTTTATTAGATATGTGCCCTAGAAGTCAGATTGGCTGACACCTGTAATACACATTCTAGGGGCATTTTTGTATTTTTGATCATAAATTAATAAAAGGGTTATTTTTTATCATATTATATATTTAAAGTATCTGTGATATATTCTTTGAGTTAATAGGTATGATAAACGCATATTTTCAAGAGTTAAAAATTTAAGCCATGTGTTGTCATAATTAGCTCATAAACTGCTTCCAATCATAGGATCATCATGAGGATGATGATCAATCCAAAAAATCGATGTACGATCACTTTCTTAGGATAGATGAGTCTTAAGTCTATGGTGTGGAGACACTGAAGCAAGAGTATAGGTACTCTTTGAGAATGAGGGCACTAAGCATGACCATCTCGAGTAGTAATAAGGAAGTCTACTTTTTCGTCGATGACTAGCTCAATGCTGTAGTGGTGTGACTGATTCATTGATCTGAGATGCATCGATAATTTATCTTGAGTGTGTTATAGTTTGACTACACCATAACTCAGTCTCCTAGCCATTTGAAATCTTAAGGTGTATGTTGACTATAGCTTGTTCATTGTAGGAATTGGTTCGTACCAGTTGGGATCTATCTACCTCGGTAGAAGAGAAGTAGTCCAATGATGATCATGAGATTTAGTTCTTAAGCCCATGGTCATGGTAGTGTGATATAATAGAAATGAGTTTTCTATTAGGGTTTTACATCAGACTCGAATCGAATGATTCAATCATATGATGGGGTGTTGGGTTTGACAAGTCGACCTTAACCCTAATTCTATCGGGACTCATGATAGAAGAATCCAATCACACAGGTAGTTACATCGAGAGGTTTACTTTCAGTTTTGAGGGTTGCCACCATATACTGCTAGGTGTCACTGATGGATTTTGAGAGCAATTAGAATGATATTGATGATCGATCATTCTAATTGTATGAATTAAAAAGGTTTTGGTCTATCGAAAGGTATTTCGATGATATTGATGATAGAGATCACGATATGTCCCATTACCATATGGAACTGAGCCTAATTGGGTCACACAAATAAATGTTTGGGTCTAGATGTGATCAATTGGGCTAAGCTAATTTGATTGATTTGGATAAGAAGATCCAATTGGGTTCAAAGAAATCATGCTAGCACATGATTGAGCCTAATATTCTTCTTTTGTAGTCTTTCTGGTTCGTCTTGGATGAGTTTGACTCATTCAAAAATCCTATCCTAGTCTGACTAGAGCTTGTGTAGGTCAGATCTAAACTTGCCCTAATTCATCTAATGAAATAGGATAAGACTTGCCAATTTCTAAAATTTGCAGGATAAGGGTCAAAGTTTGATCCGGATGCAAGAAAGAAGGGACAGGGGGCATGTGCCCCCTAGAGAATTTCTAGAGGCATGTGCTGCCAGATATTTCATTAGGTATGGAGAGGGTGCATGTCCCCCTAGGCATGCACCCCATATGGATTAGGGAGTTGACCCAGTCAAATTGGTTTTGGCCAGGTCAAAGAGTCTTGATAAGATCAAAGACTCTAAGGATTTGTTGCTTGTGCCACTCTTTCACCCTATCTTTTCTTGTATGGCATTTTGTGGGGATTTTTGGGTGAGAAATACCAGATGGGATCTGGTATTCAACATGGGAATCTAATTAAAAGTCTAATTTAATCAAGCAATAAAATTGCTTGATCAATCAGGACTCTAGGTTGGCGTAGGATTCTATTTAAGAGACCCTGTGCCCTAGGGTTTGTAATCTTTGATATCCCACGCCCCATGGCTGCTGCCCTCTCTCCTATCCACACCTCCCTCCCTTTGATCCTCTCTCTCTTCTTTATGCCCAAGGGTTGGGCATGGGTTCCAATGAAAGATCCAAGTGGTTCGGCGCAAAGATCAGGAAAAAAGACAACTAGTCCGTGAGACGAACGTGCGATCTTCAAAATTGTTTTGAAGGACCAACCAAAAGCTTCCAGATCTGATTTTTGGAGATCAGATCCAAAAGGAGAGCACATCCATAATCAGTCTGAGTGGACTCTGATAGAGGCCAGGTGCTTGCGTGGCTAGATCCAGAACCCTGGGTTACGATAGATCATCGTCAGGATAATTATCTACCCCGAATAGGTAACAAATTTGTTCCAAATTTAATTTTGATTTTTATTTTTAATATTAGATCATAAAGATCAGATCTGGAAACTCTCAAATCTAATCAAAATTTGTAAAAAAAAATTTAGAATTTTTTTCTATGGATCTAATCAGATCAGATCGATCCTGTGGTGGAAACTAAGTTTTTCTTTACCTACGACCAAGGCAATGACCTAAGAATCTTTCTCACTAATTCACCATTAGTATAAACCTTTTCTAGACTTTTTAGATCATTTATAATATCAGTGAATTTGGTATACATGATGGTGATAGATTCAGTTGGATCCATTTTAAATAGTTTATATTGATGAACTAAAATGTTAATCTTAGTTTCTTTCACTTGATTTGCCCCTTTATGTGTAACCTCTAGTCTATCCTAAATTTTCTTAGCAAAATTGTATGTGAAAATTTGGTTAAACTCATTAGCATTAAGAGCACAATAAAGGATATTCATTACCTTGGCATTTAGTTAGACAAGTTTTTTGTCTGATTCATCCCAATCTTTTTTCGACTTAAGAAAAGACATGCCATCTACAATGATTATCGATGTGTGCAGCCTATTGACAATGACACTCCATATGTCATAATCAATGGCTTGTATAAAAATGTGCATAAGAGCTTTCCAATAGGTATAATTAGATCCATTAAAAAGAGGTAGCTTATTAGTGAACTGGCCTTCGATAAGAGATCCTCCAAGTTGGGTTGTCATGAATTTTTTCTCTTAGTTGAATAGATCAACAATTAGCAGAGAACCAAGGCTCTAATACCAATTGTTGCCCAGCTAGACAACCGAAGATTGGGGGGGGGGGGTGAATTAGGTTTTAAAACTTTAAAGCAAAAATATGCAGAGATTAACTACTTAAATGCAAAGTGAGTGAGCAGTGAGAGCAAGAAAAGTAAAGACAAGCACACACATATAAACAAAAGCTTTTATAATAGTTCGATCCACTCTCAGCACCTACGTCCACTCCCCAAGCAATTCTCTTGGGAATTTCACTATAATTTCTTAAGATTATAGTCGAATAGTTTTTTTGAATTCACTATCCCAAAATTCAGTTGGTTTTTTACTTAAGTTCACCAACTATAATCTTTACAAGTCTTAATTAAGGTAGTACAATCCAACAAATGGAATGCACAAACTCAATCCCTTAGTTTCAGCCCCTACTGAAACCAAATATAAGAGGAAAGAAATTCAGAGATTACAACATGTAAAGCTCCTTAAATGAGCTGAGATGTTATCGATAAAGTTTGATGATTGCCTCCTTAATTGCTTAGAGTTATTGCTCTTGAGGTTGCTTTAATGCTTGAGAGAAAACTTGATTTGAGAAGATTTGCTCGTGAAAACTAGGTGCTTTTTACTTTTCTCTTATTTTCTTATTATTCAAAAGGTATTACTTCTTCTCTTTTATATCTTGATCATTCCCACCATGGTTGAAATGATTAGAGTCCAAAAAATGCTTGAATCTGATCGTTGGAGGTGAGAACTAGCCATTGGAGATAAAAAAAAGAAAGTTTGGAACTCTCTGTTGAAGGCTGTCACCGTGTTTCAAGACTTCTCAGTTTATCTTGTGATGTCTCACTTGACTTTGAGTCCTCTCGATTTGATCATGAGACATTTGTTCTCAGGTGCCCAAAAAATAGCTCTCTTAAAAAATTTGCCCCCTAAAACTGAGTCCTCTCAATTTTTGATGGAGACGTCTTGCCTGACTTCGAGACCTCTGGAGATTATTTCGAGTCATCATGATCTCAATGCATACAAATGATGCTTTTATCTTTTGAGATGGAGATGACTTGAGCTTGTCTCAAGTCCTCTCAAAACTATGCTAGAGCCCTATGCTAGCATGCCAATTGCTAGGAGACATCTCAAAAAATCTTGAAGACATCTCGAAAATGCTCCAAGGCCATTTTCATTGAAAATTTATCACCGAACATTATTTTTTTCTATCCTAATTTGAATTGCATTTGATTTTTTACTTGTTTTGGTCAAAGAGCTCTCTTTCTTCTGATCTTTGGAATACTTGAGAAAAGATTTATCAGTAATCATGTGCTTTAATGTTTGAACATCATCAAAATCACTTAGGGGGTCAACACAGTTCATATCTCATATAAAGTTTTTGCAACAGACTTGCTCAAAAATTGTTCAAAACATAACAAACAATCTCAAGTGCATAATCCTACAAAAAAATTGGCAGACTCGCAAATCCCATCATGGACGAAACCATGCCCAATAGGATTCAATTTCTCCTTTCAGATACACCATTATGCTATGGTGTTCTAGGAGGAGTCTATTATGAGAGAATTCTATTCTTTTCTAGATATGTCAAAAACTTATTGAAATATTGCCTCTTCATTGAAATCTATTCTTTCAAAAATTATTTTGATACATGAAATATTTAAACGATGGATTCTTTAAAGTAATTCATAAATGGTCTTAGTGCTCGAATGTAATACTACTTAGCAATCTATCACTACTGTTAGATATATGTGCCCTAGAAGCCAGAATTGGCTGACACTTGTAATACACTTCTAGGGGCAAAATTATAATTTTGACTAAAATCAATAAAATGGGTTATTTTCTATCACATATGTGTATTTAGTGTCTGTGATACATCCTTTGAGTTAATGGTAATGATAATTCATATTTTCAAGAGTTGAAAATTTAAGACATGAATAATCATTATTAACTCATAAAATGCTCCCGACCATAGGATCATCATCACGAGGATGGTGATTGATCCGGAAGGTTGGTGTACAATCGCTTCTCTTTAGTAGATGAGTCTTGAGTCTACGGTGTGGAGACACCGGAGCGAGAGTACAGGTACTCGTTAGAGAACGAGGGCACTGAGCGTGACCACCTCGAGTAGTCATTAGGGAGTCTACCTTCTCGTCAATGACTGACTCGATGCTGCAGTAGTGTGTCTGGTTCTTTGACCTGAGATGCATCGGCAGTTCACCTTGAGGGTGTTATAGTTTGACTACACCATTACTCGGTCTCCTAGCCATATGGAACCCTGAGGTGTATGTTGGCTATAGCATGTTCATTGTAGGAACTGGATTGCATCAAGATGGAATCTATCTACCTCGGTGGTAGAGGAGCAGCCCTATGATGATCATGAGAATCAAGTCCAGAAGCCCATGGCCATGGCAGAGTGAAATAATAGAAAGAGTTTCTATTTAGATTTTCACATTGGACTCGAATCGAATGATTACATCATATGACAGAGACTAGGGTTTGACGAGTTCACCTTAACCCTAATCTGATCGGGGCTCAAGATAGAAGAACTTAATCACACAGGTAGCTGCACCAAGAGGTTCGCATTCAGCTCTGATGGGTTGCCACCATATACTGCTAGGTGTCACTGGTGGATTTTGGGAGCAATTAGAATGATTTAGATGATCGATCATTCTAGCTGTTCGAATCAGAAGAGTTCTGATCCATCGAAAGGAGTTTCGATGATGTCGATGATAGAGATCATGACATATCCCATTACCATACAGAACTGAACCTAACTGGGTCACACAAACAAGGGTTTGAATCTGGTGATCATCAATTGAACTGATCTAGTTCAATTGATCTGAATGAGATTCAATTAGGTTCAAGGAAATCGTGCTAGCACTCGATTGAACCTAACGTTCTTCTTTTACTATCATAAATAAGTTGTCCTGACTGAGCCAAAGGAGTTTGTGCTCAATCAGAGGCCTTCATATGGTCTGACTGGAGGTTGTCCAAGTCAGAAAAGGTTGTCTTATTTTGTAAGACATTACCTGCCATTTTTGGTCACCTGCCATTTCTTGTTCTTTGACTTTGGTCAAAAGTCTACCTTTGACTGGTCAAACGTTGACCATTGACACTTTGACTTTTGACCACATGTCATGCACCTATTGGAGAGCTGGTGGGGGCCTGTCCCCCTGCCAGAACCTGGCAAGGAGAAGGGCGCACGCCACCCTAGGGTGGCGTGTGCCCAAGTTGGAGGCGCCTAGGAGTCCTTGTTGGACAAGGACTCCATCTCCTTTTTGGATTCCAATTAGAGTTCTCCTAAGAACCAACTTTGACTGGTCTTAGGCACCCTCTAAGGAGGAATCCAGGGGACTCTATTCCCACCAATCAGATTTAGATCTGATTTCACAAAGGGTTGTGATTGGTTGGGAAGGAAGAGGAGTTGGATCACAGCTTAGTCTATAAATAAGACCCTGCGCCCAACTCAGATTCTGAAGAATTCAATTGAGAAACCCCACGCCCCAAGGCTGCCTCTCCCCTCCTTCTCCATGCCATAGTCTCTTCTCCCCTTGCTCTCCACGTCCAAAAGGAGTTTTGGACCTTGGTTGGTGCGATTCAGATCAAAGAAAGGCGATCAAAAGCAAGAAGGCTGCGCTGCTGCAAAGGACGACTGCTGATCTTCAAAAGAGTTTTGAAGATCCTCCAGATCAGATCCAGATCTAATTTTTGGAGGTGTGATAGAGAAGAAGAGGATCTCCAGATCCAACCCGAGTGGATACCGGTAGAGGCCAGGCGCTTGCGTGGCTAGATCCAGAACCTTCCGCTGCAAACAGGATCATCAACAGGGTAATAGGATTACCCAAATCAGGTAAATTAAATTTGATTTAATTTATCTTATTTTATTTTATTTTATTAAAATAATAAGAATTCAGATCTGAAACATATCAAGATCTGATTGAGATCAAGAGAAAAATTTTTGAAATATATCTCTTGATCTGATCAGATCTGAACGAACCTGGACCGGGAAATCAGGATTTTCCTTCAACTGGTATCAGAGCCATGGTTCTAAAATTGTTTAGATCTGATTTTAAATTTATTTTAATTAGAAAATAAGTGATTTTCAGATGTCACATGAGATGTGATCAGATCTGAAATCAGAAAAAATTAAAATTAAATGATTTGGATCTAAGATTAGAAGATATGCATGACTAGTTCTAGAATAGAATAGTTCTATAGAATAGTCTTGCATGTTTTTGATTTAATCTGATTAAATCATATTTTAGATCTTTTTATTTACTATTTTTTGATATTATAAGTGTTATAATAACATCTAAAAAATAGCAAATAAAAATTATTTAATTTTTAAATATCATATGAGATATGATTGATGCATGTCTAGACTAGTTGTAGAATAGTTCTACATAATTGTCTAGATTAGAATTTATTTTGATTAGATCAATTTAAATCTAATTTTTTAGATTATTATGAGATAATTTAGATCTGAAAATATGCATGATTTGATACATGAGATGTATGCAAAATATGCCATGATTAGATCTAATTTGTATATGAGATATATGATATAGATCTAAAACTGTTTTGTAGTATTGCATGTTCCTGATTAAGGCGTTCCTCTTGGCCGTCCGGTCATAAGAACGAAGAAGGGTTTAAAGGCCCTCTCTTCCCATTCGATGGGGTGTTCTTATGATGTGTAGGGGTGCTGCGTGTTCGTCCTTAATCAGAAACCCAAAACTTACTTTCTGCAAAACCCTAGATCCTGAAACCCTAGGATTTATTGTGCATATTTTGTTTATGAACCCTACTTAATTAAGAATTAAGTTTATGGAATATTAATTAGGTCTAAAATTGAGAATTTTCAGATCTAAGACATATTCATAATACTGGGTTCGGGCTTGGGTAGCTCAATTAGGTCTAAGCGGTTGATCAAACCGAATCAAGAGTTGGTTAGATGGGATCAACAATGCTTAAATTGACCAGCCTAATAGGATTAAGTCTGGGTCAAGATCGAGTCACGATCAAGCAAGACCTAATTAGGCTCAGAGGTTAGAGTCTGGATTGTAGGCTAACCCAATTGGTTCTGACTCAACAATTTGGTGTCTAAGGTAAGTTTGGCACATACGACCGACTGGTTTTTAATTGGAAGCTACTCGACCTGAATGCGTTCTTGTACGAGTTAATGGCATATTCCTTCCACCGGTCTCACTTACCTGGCCATATCTGTTGACACAGTTCTGATCTGAGGTGGTCAATAATCCGAGCTAACCCATGCCACTAGGTTAGTCATAATTGTTATGACTAAGCCAAGTCTAGTTTAATGAGACCTGAATCAATTCTCCCTAAGAAAAGATTAAGTCTGAGGTCTTCCACCATTGTAGATGTGCGGGCCCTTCCCGGGGTTGATTGTTCTCGGCTGGATACAGTGGCTCAGTTGCACCGGGAAGATGCAACCATGTCTATTAGGCATTGGATGCTATGGGCTGGAGGATGAGTTGGGCTCAATATTTCGGATACGGTGAGAGACTCAATTAGGAACCCAGTCTATGCAAATGGTGGGTCTGACTTAACTAAGGAGTGGATCAATATTTCCGGATACGGTGAGATTCATGAATTAGAGACCAAGTTTGGGTGCACCATGATTAGAGAATCATTGAACAAGAGTTGTTCACTCATTGGCTAACCCATCACCAATAACTGTTAGGTGAGGTGATGAGTCAGTTGGTGAGACCGCACCACCCACTAGAAATCATTAATCATGGAGATTTTTCGCATCTCTACAGAGGGAGTGTAGGGATCCGAGAAAATAGTGGGAGCTAATTTGTTTAAAAATAAAATCCCTAAATAAATTGGTCAAGTCAAAATTACAGTATCTAACTAGAATCTTTGACTCTCTACAGGAAAATGTCTGCGTCCAACCCATTGGCACGTATCCTGGACACACATAGACTGACTGGACCCAATTATAAAGATTGGCTCAGGAACTACAAAATTATTTTGGGTTTCGAGAAGTTAACCCATGTTTTGGACCAGGACCCTCCCACCTTACCAGCCCGTCCATCCTGTTGAACAGAGAGCGTCTCTGGAAAAATGGATTGACGAAGATAATAAGGCCAGATATTACATGTTGGGCTCGATGTCTGATGAGCTCCAGCGCCAACATGAAGATATCGGGACTGCTCGCCAAATGTTGGCTCACCTGCAGGAGATGTTTGGTGAACAGAGTCGCGCAGCCAAATATCAAGTCACGAAATGACTTTTTAAGGCTAAGATGCGTGATGGGCAGTCAGTCCAAGATCACTGTCTGACAATGATCAAGGACATGGAAGAGCTTGAGAAGCTCGGTGTGAAGTTGGACTTGGACCTGCAGAACGATATTATTCTGCAATCCTTGACTGATGCATATGGGCAATTCATCATGAATTACCACATGCATAAACTTCAAAATTCCTTGGCCGAAGTTAATGAATATGCTGGTTACCGCTGAGCTTTCTATGAAAGGTTCTAAAGGCTCAGTTCTTGCTATGGAACGGACTTCTTCCAAAAGAAAGTCTTATGGAAAGAAAAAGAAGTCTGTGAAAAAGCAAAAGGTGGAAGGATCAAAGAAGAAGAAGGCAGAAGCCGAAGAAAAAGGCCGATGGCAAAGGAAAGTGTTTCCATTGCAACAGCGACGGCCATTGGAAGCGGAACTGCCCTACTTACCTGGCCACCCTGAAGAACAAGAAGGAAGGTCCTTCTGGAGGTATGCTCGTTATTGAGTCTAACCTTACGGTTTCTTCTGCATCCAGTTGGGTGCTTGACTCTGGTTCTAGTGCTCATCTGTGCACTTCCTATGCAGGGTCTTGAGGATAGCAGGAGGCTGAGGGATGGAGACATGATCCTACGCATCGGTAATGGAGCAAGAGTTGCTGCAGTAGCCGTGGGAACATACCCTCTTCGATTACCATCTGGTTTAGACTTAGTTTTGAAAGACTGTTATTATGTGCCTGCAGCTAGCAGGAATTTGATTTCTGTTTCATGCTTAGCACAAGAAGGCTATGTGATTCACCTTCTTTAAGGACCATTGTAACATTCTTTATGAAAGAAATAAAATTGCAAATGGTTTCCTTATTAATGGTCTTTATCAGCTACATATTGATGTACCTATTCTAACTATCGAGCAAAACGTGAATGCCAAACGACCTAGGGATAGTCCAAACGACAGATATCTATGGCACCTGAGATTAGGTCATATAGCAGAAGATAGGATCAACAAATTGGAGAAAAATGGGCTATTGAGTCCATTGACTTTTCGAGTCATATCCAACTTGTGAATCTTGTCTTCAAGGCAAAATGACTAAACTCCCTTTTGTTGGACATGGGGAGAGGGCCACAGATCTCCTTGCCCTAGTACATACTGATGTGTGCGGCCCATTTGATGTGCCGGCTAGAGGCAATTTTGTCTACTTCATTACCTTTACCGATGATCTGTCTAGGTATGGGTATGTGTATCTTATGAGACACAAGTCTGAAGCTTTTGAAAAGTTCAAAGAATTCAGACATGAAGTAGAAAAACAAACTGGAAAACCCATTAAGGTTCTTCGATCAGATCGAGGAGGTGAATACCTTAGCCGGAATTCCTAGACTATCTCAAGGAAAAATGGCATAGTCTCTCAATGGACTCCACCAGGAACACCTCAACTCAACGGGGTTTCAGAATGGAGAAATCGGACTCTATTGGATATGGTTCGATCCATGATGAGCTTCACAGACCTCCCTGATTTTCTTTGGGGACACTCATTGTTAACTTCAATTTATCTACTGAATAGGGTTCCCTCTAAAACCGTTCCTACCACACCGTATGAGATATGGCACGGTAAGAAACCAAGTCTGAGTCATCTCAGAATTTGGGGTTGTCCGGCTCATGTCAAAAGACAACAAGCGGACAAGTTAGAGTTTAGGTCCTTTCAGAGCTCGATTCATAGGATATCCTAAAGAGTCATTAGGATACTATTTCTACATTCCAGAAGACCACAATGTGATTGTGAGTCGACATGCCATCTTTCTTGAAAAATAGTTTATTCAAGATAGCGGCATTGGAAAGCAGATTAAGCTTGATGAGAAAGTCTCACAAGTACAACGAGCTAAGGACCAATTGGAACCAAATCAGGTTGAGCCAATAAGAACACTACCTCCTCCACCTCGTAGATCGGAAAGAGTTTTCCCGTCCCCCTGAAAGATACTTAGGTATTATTTCAGAGGAAGTAGAGGAAATGTTCCTCGTAGGTAATGGTGCTCATGGTGATGATCCCAAAACCTACAACGAGGCGATATCAGATATCGACTCCGAGAAATGGCTAGAGGCAATGCAGTCAGAAATTGACTCGATGCACTCAAACCAAGTCTGGACCTTGGTAGATCCACCAGAAGGTATAGTACCTATTGGGTGTAAATGGATCTTCAAGAGAAAGATTGGTGCAGATGGAAATGTGGAGACATTCAAGGCTAGACTAGTGGCAAAAGGTTATAGTCAACGCGAAGGCATTGACTATCAGGATACCTTTTCCCCAGTGGCTATGCTAAAATCCATCCGCACATTGCTTGCCTGTTGCAGCCTATTTCGATTATGAAATATGGCAAATGGACGTGAAAACGGCATTCTTAAATGGATATCTTGAGGAAGATATCTATATGGAACAGCCGCTAGGTTTCACATCCAGTGATACTGATCACAAGGTTTGCAAGCTGCAAAGGTCCATATATGGACTTAAGCAAGCATCTCGGAGCTGGAACACTCGTTTCAATGATGTGATCAAAAAGTTTGGTTTCATCAAAAATGAAGAGGAACCATGTGTTTTCAAAAAGGGTCAGTGGGAGCGCTGTTGTCTTCCTCGTATTGTACGTGGATGACATCCTCCTTATTGGGAATGATATTCCCATGTTGACATCAGTCAAGATATGGTTGTCCAAGGAATTCTCCATGAAAGACCTAGGTGAAGCATCCTTTATTCTAGGAATTAAGGTCTATAGGGATAGACCGAATAGGATGCTAGGACTTTCACAGAAGATGTACATAGAGGAAAGTACTAAAGAGGTTTAGTATGGAAAACTCTAAGAGGGGATTAATACCCTTCAGACATGGTATTCATCTTTCCAAGAAGATGTGCCCTAGCACACCTGAGGAAATAGAACGCATGAGCAAGATCCCTTATGCTTCTGCAATAGGGAGCCTCATGTATGCCATGCTATGTACACGACCTGATATAGCCCATGCTGTGAGTGTCACAAGCAGATATCAGTCAAATCCAGGTGAAGAACACTGGACTTCTGTGAAATGTATCCTTAAGTACTTGAGAAGAACTAAGGATATGATGTTGGTCTTTGGTAATGGAGAACTCCAAGTCCAGGGATACACAGACTCGGATTTCATGTCCGATATAGATGATCGAAAGTCGACATCTGGGAGTCTGTTTGTGTGCAATGGTGGTGCTGTCAGCTGGAAGAGTTCCAAGCAAACTGTGATAGCAGATTCCACCATGGAAGCAGAATATATCGCTGCATCAGAGGCTGCGAAGGAAGCATTCTGGTACAAGAAGTTTGCTGCAGAAATTGGAGTAATGCCATCAGATGCCATTCCTCTATACTGCGACAACAATGGCGCCATAGCCCTTGCTAAGGAGCCGAGGTCTCACCAGAAATCCAAGCACATTGAGCGGCGATACCACCTCATCCGCGATTACCTCGAGAAGGGTTACGTCGAGGTCAAGAGAGTCAACTCCGCAGATAATGTGGCAGACCCACTTACAAAGCCGTTGGGCCAGCAGAAGATCGAAGCCCACCTTGAGAAGATGGGACTTAGACTTGTAGCCAATTGGCTTTAGGACAAGTGGGAGATTGTTAGATATATGTGCCCTAGAAGCCAGAATTGGCTGACACTTGTAATACACTTCTAGGGGCAAAATTATAATTTTGACTAAAATCAATAAAATGGGTTATTTTCTATCACATATGTGTATTTAGTGTCTGTGATACATCCTTTGAGTTAATGGTAATGATAATTCATATTTTCAAGAGTTGAAAATTTAAGACATGAATAATCATTATTAACTCATAAAATGCTCCCGACCATAGGATCATCACGAGGATGGTGATTGATCCGGAAGGTTGGTGTACAATCGCTTCTCTTTAGTAGATGAGTCTTGAGTCTACGGTGTGGAGACACCGGAGCGAGAGTACAGGTACTCGTTAGAGAACGAGGGCACTGAGCGTGACCACCTCGAGTAGTCATTAGGAAGTCTACCTTCTCGTCAATGACTGACTCGATGCTGCAGTAGTGTGTCTGGTTCTTTGACCTGAGATGCATCGGCAGTTCACCTTGAGGGTGTTATAGTTTGACTACACCATTACTCGGTCTCCTAGCCATATGGAACCCTGAGGTGTATGTTGGCTATAGCATGTTCATTGTAGGAACTGGATTGCATCAAGATGGAATCTATCTACCTCGGTGGTAGAGGAGCAGCCCTATGATGATCATGAGAATCAAGTCCAGAAGCCCATGGCCATGGCAGAGTGAAATAATAGAAAGAGTTTCTATTTAGATTTTCACATTGGACTTCGAATCGAATGATTACATCATATGACAGAGACTAGGGTTTGACGAGTTCACCTTAACCCTAATCTGATCGGGGCTCAAGATAGAAGAACTTAATCACACAGGTAGCTGCACCAAGAGGTTCGCATTCAGCTCTGATGGGTTGCCACCATATACTGCTAGGTGTCACTGGTGGATTTTGGGAGCAATTAGAATGATTTAGATGATCGATCATTCTAGCTGTTCGAATCAGAAGAGTTCTGATCCATCGAAAGGAGTTTCGATGATGTCGATGATAGAGATCATGACATATCCCATTACCATACAGAACTGAACCTAACTGGGTCACACAAACAAGGGTTTGAATCTGGTGATCATCAATTGAACTGATCTAGTTCAATTGATCTGAATGAGATTCAATTAGGTTCAAGGAAAATCGTGCTAGCACTCGATTGAACCTAACGTTCTTCTTTTACTATCATAAATAAGTTGTCCTGACTGAGCCAAAGGAGTTTGTGCTCAATCAGAGGCCTTCATATGGTCTGACTGGAGGTTGTCCAAGTCAGAAAAGGTTGTCTTATTTTGTAAGACATTACCTGCCATTTTTGGTCACCTGCCATTTCTTGTTCTTTGACTTTGGTCAAAAGTCTACCTTTGACTGGTCAAACGTTGACCATTGACACTTTGACTTTTGACCACATGTCATGCACCTATTGGAGAGCTGGTGGGGGCCTGTCCCCCTGCCAGAACCTGGCAAGGAGAAGGGCGCACGCCACCCTGGCGTGTGCCCAAGTTGGAGGCGCCTAGGAGTCCTTGTTGGACAAGGACTCCATCTCCCTTTTTGGATTCCAATTAGAGTTCTTCTAAGAAACCAACTTTGACTGGTCTTAGGCGCCCTCTAAGGAGGAATCCAGGGGACTCTATTCCCACCAATCAGATTTAGATCTGATTTCACAAAGGGTTGTGATTGGTTGGGAAGGAAGAGGAGTTGGATCACAGCTTAGTCTATAAATAAGACCCTGCGCCCAACTCAGATTCTAAGAATTCAATTGAGAAACCCCACGCCCCAAGGCTGCCTCTCCCCTCCTTCTCCATGCCATAGTCTCTTCTCCCCTTGCTCTCCACGTCCAAAAGGAGTTTTGGACCTTGGTTGGTGCGATTCAGATCAAAGAAAGGCGATCAAAAGCAAGAAGGCTGCGCTGCTGCAAAGGACGACTGCAGATCTTCAAAAGAGTTTTGAAGATCCTCCAGATCAGATCCAGATCTGATTTTTGGAGGTGTGATAGAGAAGAAGAAGAAGAGGATCTCCAGATCCAACCCGAGTGGATACCGGTAGAGGCCAGGCGCTTGCGTGGCTAAGATCCAGAACCTTCCGCTGCAAACAGGATCATCAACAGGGTAATAGGATTACCCAAATCAGGTAAATTAAATTTGATTTAATTTATCTTTTATTTTATTTTATTTATTAAAATAATAAGAATCAGATCTGAAACATATCAAGATCTGATTGGGATCAAGAAAAAAATTTTTGAAATATATCTCTTGATCTGATCAGATCTGAACGAACCTGGACCAAAATCAGGATTTTCCTTCACATACCCTCTTAGGCACCTCTTACTCATGATTCCAATGGGATATGACTGAGCCAATAGTGCCAAAGATAGGCATAGGTGACATTATCTAGTTTTGGATGTTTATTTTATGTGTACATTACACTAATAGACTATGATAAAATATAAATATCATTTCTTAATTATCCTCGCATTATTATAACATCATTCATAATGATATCATAATAATTTTTTTTATTGATAAATAATAACCATCTTGGGTCAAAAGCCCAACAAATATTATGTTCATTATAAAAGATGGACGATAGTGACAATCACTTAAAATGACATCATTTATTTTGAAAATAAGTTAAGAGTTTCCAATGCTATGACTGAAATATTTCTTCTATCACCAATATTCAGGAATCTATTGTCGTTCTCAAACTTTCTACCAACTTGAAGTTCATGCAACGAATTGCATATGTGAACTAGACTTTCAGTATTTAATACCCAAGTAGAAGTATTATAAATAGAGAAATTATAAGATGTTATCATATAACAGTCTTGATCAGCAACCATTTGCTGATTTCTCCTGTTCAACCTATTCGGGTCTAAAGGATAATTCTTCTTCAAGTCTGCCTAATTAGGGTCAATACTAGACTTCTTGATATCAGGTCTTAAAAGTTTATCACTATCCAACAGTGAATGGAGTGGACTTATACTAGCCATTCTATTTAACTAAAAGAAAAATACAAGATCATATTAGGACTTGAATTATTTAACCTTAAAGACTGGACTTTAGTCTAAAGGTCCTTCCACTATTTTTACAAATTGGTAGTCTCTACCTCTAATTCGAAGAATTATACTAACTCCTTGGTGGGTACTAGAATCCACATAGACTACAAACGGACCAAAGGAAAGCTCTGGCCAATCCGGGTGTATCTATAGGTAGGTTCACAATCAATTATTTCTTCAAATAATTTTTAGTATTTAGGTTTTATCCCAGAAGATAATTCAGTAGACTATGACCTTCATTGAAAAGGTCTGGTTAGATCCAACCATTAATATGATTGAGTTCGGTGCATCAAACGAATGAAGAATAGACCTAAGGAAAGCTCTAGCCAATCTGATCACTGTTCAGAGAGTGCAACCTCATCATCATTCGATGGATAGTAATTCCAACATCCAAATGAACATAAGGTGTAAAACACCTCATATGTCCACCTAGAAAATTGGATCCATTGCCATCCACCTTAATGGGAGGCTATGACTCAGTTATCCTAATAACTTTATCATTTTAAGATTCTAATAATTTAGAAAATTTAGGTTACATGTGATTTAAGGATAGAAAGGACATGGACACATTTACTCCCATGAACTTCACTAGGTCAAATCCTCCCACTGATTTCATGAAGTCAATAAATGAGGACTAGGATCAATTTCAATCCATGGGCACTTAATTTAGTCTTACTGATTCAAATTAGTCAAACTAATTGCTAATTGGCATCGATCGACTTGAATCACCAAGTGATCTAATCAAATCCTAATTGATCATGTTGGCTAGATAAGTGAGATCAGTGGAAGAGATATGCCATTAACTCATCAAAGATCGAATCAGTGCGAGTAGCTCCCATTTAAAAATAACTGGTCTAGACTGCCAAACTTACTTTAGATACTAACCGATTAATTAGATTTTGTTAGATCGACCTAGTAATTTGGAGCTCGATCGCTTAGCCATGAATCACGTTCATTTTGGTTCTTGTTAAATGTTAGATATATGTGCCCTAGAAGCCAGAATTGACTGACACTTGTAATACACTTCTAGGGGCAAAATTATAATTTTGACTAATATCAACAAAATGGATTAGTTTCTATCACATATGTGTATTTAGTGTCTGTGATACATCCTTTGAGTTAATGGTAATGATAATTCATATATTTAAGAGTTGAAAATTTAAGACATGAATAATCATTATTAACTCATAAAATGCTCCCGACCATAGGATCATCACGAGGATGGTGATCGATCTGGAATGTTGGTGTACAATCACTTCTCTTTAGTAGATGAGTCTTGAGTCTATGGTGTGGAGACATCGGAGCGAGAGTATAGGTACTCATTAGAGAATGAGGGCACTGAGCGTGACCATCTCGAGTAGTCATTAGGGAGTCTACCTTCTCGTCAATGACTGACTCGATGCTACAGTAGTGTGTCTGATTCTTTGATCTGAGATGCATCGGCAGTTCACCTTGAGGGTGTTATAGTTTGACTACACCATTACTCAATCTCCTAGCCATTCAGAACCCTAAGGTGTATGTTGGCTATAGCATGTTCATTGTAGGAACTGGATAGCATCAAGATGGAATCTATCTACCTCGGTGGTAGAGGAGCAGCCCTATGATGATCATGAGAATCAAGTCCAAAAGTCCATGGCCATGGCAGAGTGAAATAATAGAAAGAGTTTCTATTTAGGTTTTCACATTGGACTTGAATCGAATGATTACATCATATGATAGAGACTAGGGTTTGACGAGTTCACCTTAACCCTAATCTGATCGGGGCTCAAGATAGAAGAACTTAATCACACAGGTAGCTGCACCAAGAGGTTCGCATTCAAGCTCTGATGGGTTGCCACCATATACTGCTAGGTGTCACTGATGGATTTTGGGAGCAATTAGAATGATTTAGATGATCGATCATTCTAGCTATTCGAATTAGAAGAGTTATGATCCATCAAAAGGAGTTTCGATGATGTCGATGATAGAGATCATGACATATCCCATTACCATACAGAACTGAACCTAACTGGGTCACACAAACAAGGGTTTGAATATGGAGATCATCAATTGAACTGATCCAGTTCAATTGATCTGAATGAGATTCAATTAGGTTCAAGGAAATCGTGCTAACACTCGATTGAACCTAACGTTCTTGTTTTACTATCATAAATAGTTGTCCTGACTGAGCTAAAGGAGTTTGTGCTCGATTAGAGGCCTTCACTTTGTCTGACTAGAGCTTGTCCAAGTCAAAAAAGGTAGTCTTATTTTGTAAGACATTACCTGCCATTTTTGGTCACCTGCCATTTCTTATCCTTTGACTTTGGTCAAAAGTTGACCTTTGACTGGTCAAACATTGACCATTGATACTTTGAATTTTGTCCACATGTCATGCACCTATTGGAGAGCTGGTGAAGGCCTGTCCCCCTACCAGAACCTAGCAAGGAGGAGGGCGCACGCCACCCTTGGCGTGTGCCCAAGTTGGAGGCGCCCAGGAGTCCCTGTTGGACAGGGACTCCATCTCCATTTTAGATTTTGATTAGAGTTCTTCTAAGAACCAACATTGACTGGTCTTAGGCACTCTCTAAAGAGGAATCCAAGGAACTCTATTCCCATCAATCAGATTTAGATCGGATTTCACAAAGAGTTATGATTGGTTGGGAAGAAGAGGAGTTGGATCACAGACAGTCTATAAATAAGACCCTGCGCCCAACTCAAATTAAGATTGAAAAATTGAAATCCCATACCCCAAGGCTACCTCTCCCCTCTTCCTCCATGCCAAACTTCACCTTCTCTCTCTCCTCTCCACGTCCAAAAGTGTTTTGGACCTTGGTTGGTGCAATCCAGACGAGAGAAAGACGACTGAAAGCTAGAAGGCTGCGCTGCTGCAAAGGACAACTGCTGATCTTCAAAAGGAGTTTTGAAGATCCTCTAGATTAGATCCAGATCTGATTTTTGGAGATGTGATAGAGAAGAAGAGGATCTCTAGATCCAGCCAGAGTGGATACTGGTAGAGGCCAGGCACTTGTGTGGCTAGATTTAGAACCTTCTGCTGCTCACAGGATCATCATCGGATAATAGGATTATCCACTTCAAGATAAATTAAATTAAATTTAATTTATCTAATTTTATTTTAATTATTAAAATAATAAAATTAGATCTAAAATATCTTAGATCTGATCTAGATCAAAGAGAAAAATTTTAAAATATATCTCTTGATCTGATCAGATCTGAACGAACTTGGTCCGAGAAATCAGGATTTTCCTTCATTAAAAACATGGACTTGACTAACTACAACTATTGAAGTTGATTCTTCTAGAGTGTCCTTGACCTAATCTAAATCAACACTTGTTAGATTTGATCAATTACTCTAGTTAAGTCCATTCTTTAACTAACCTTAGGTTTAACTCAATTAGTGGACCTAATTTATCTAACCCTTTAGCCCACAGTTTATGCTTTTATCTTAGGATCTTTAATTCACAATTCTAGATCCTATAAGATAATACTTAATTTTTTAATTAAGTTTTGGACTGATGGGTTAGGGTTCAACATTTTCAAAATAATTTTTAAATTTTGTAAAATTTTTTTTCTACTTTTTGTTCACTAAATGGATCGACTCATTTTAGAAATGGATAAACTCATTTCAGAAATGGGTTGGCTCATTTCGTAAACAACAATCTATTGCTAGTTTTAAACAAAAAATAAAGCATAATAAAAAATAAATCATGAATTAAATTTTAAATCTAATCTAAATGCATTCATGTTTAATTTTCATATTGAAATAATTTCAATTATTCCTTTCACTGCTTCATCTTCAAGAGTAATAATCATAGCGGCAGCGGCACCTCTACACACTATGGGAGAACTCCATCGAATGAGAGGAGATGGCCTTTAAACCATTCTTTTCTCCTATGATCGAATGGCCATGGCGATTTGCTTAATCAGATTACTTGCTACTCAGATCTTAAACATAACAAATATGCTAGCATTCAAATTAGAACATATAAAACATATCACATGACCTAGTGCTCTGATACCACTGAAGAAAATTATGCAAGATTTTAGGTATGCATTTCAAATTTTTTTCTAATTGATATGTAGTGGAAGACTAGGATTAATCCAATATTAACCTATGCATGTTATGATATGATCATAAAAATCCTACACTAGGATCTAGACATGCTTATATGTATTAGAAATAATGAATGCATGAAGATCAATAAATCACATTTTTGACCTGTTCGTGTTCAGAACACCATACTTGGGCATGGATAGACAATCTCTGCAATAAAAAAATACTGAAAAGTAGCTCATGTTGGAACAATCGGTACTGCTCTAACACTAATTGTTGTACCTACAATTGCTCGAAACCACAGTCATAGATCCGATCTCTTGCACGAACCTGGGTGTTAGTCCAAAAATATGAAAAACAACAAAAATAGATGGGCAGCACCTATGGCTTAAAGTTGGAACGACAGAGAGTAGAGAGAAGAGAGTTAGGAAGAAAAGCTCTGTATTGATTCCACTCTCTTAATAATGATTATAATACCTGGGTTTATATACCCTAGGGTTTCTATCATATCATATAACCCTAATAAATCCAAATCATAATTGAAAAACTTTCCTAGGCTAACCTAATACATGAAAGCACTCACCGAGTCCATATACATGTCTTACGTGCTCTCACCCCCTGGATCTAAATCCGACCCATACATGAGTTAGCCTTCTTAAGACCTTATTGGTCTAGGCCTTAAGACCCCTTGGATTAATCTCAATCTAAAATCAAATAAAAAATCCCAGTTCTGCTCACTATCGTCAAGCCGGCTCTGTCAGTGGTCGAGCTAGCTCAACTGCATGTCATCCAAATCTTGTGTTCTATCTGCCTGAGATAGCCAGCTCAACTGTGCCCCGAGCTAGCTCGATCTCAACTTGAGCTAGCTCAACTGCATATTCGAGCCAGCTTGCCTATGTGTAAGCCTCTTGTCTTGACTGATTCTTCTCTTGACTTTGTTCCTTTGCCCCACCTTGTGTTCCAAGTCTCCAGAGCACCTCTCAAGCCTCTCAAGGTCCTCACACCTGAACCTTGAGTTTGTGCAAGACTGCACACTGCCTTCACCAAAGATAACTTCTGCCCTAGCCCTAGGACTCATACCCATCCTAGTCTCCTAGGGCCGACACCCTGGCTCCTCTCGTGGTCTTCTAAGGCTTGGGAGCACTACACCAAATCCTATAATCTCTAACTTGGTGCACCCAAGCCTTAGCACACCTGGTAATGTTCTCCTGCATGTTCCTATTATAGTTGCATGCCTTGACAGCTCTTTGTGCACACCTTGCCACCATCATTTTTCTTCAGCCGCTGAGCTCCCTTTGAGGCTATGAGGATTTATGGTGCTCCCAAGTCTTGAGAATATGAGAAGATAGGTCATGAGAAGATGAAAATAAGTTGGAAGAGAAATCAGCCAAGAATAGGGGTTGGCACACAATCAAGCTGGCTCAATCTGAGATCAAGCTAGCTTAGGGAATAGTCGAGTCAGCTATCTCAAGCAGATAGAAACTTTGATTTGGTCTAGATGCAGCTGAGCCAGCTTAGCTCCTGAGTGAGCCTGCTCGGTGAGTGGCGAATAGAACTATCAGGTATTCTATTTGGGTAGGATAGGTACTTATCCTAGGGGTCTTAAGATGGTTTAAGATATCTTAAGGGGGCTAACTCATGTATGGGTCGGGTCTAGATCCAGGGGATGAGAGTATGGAAGAAATGGATGTACATGGGCTCAGTGAGTGCTTTCATGTGTTGGGTTAGTCGGGGAGTTTTTTGATCGAGCCTAATTGCTATGTATAAATACATAGGTTGTATTAGGGTTTCATTATGCTGTGAAATATGGATCTTTTCTTCCTTCAACCTCTCTTCTCTCTTCTCTTTAGTGTTGTTGCCTTATGTTCTTGAAGAAGCCCTAGAGAGAGGGGGCACCTCCTTCAAGTCCAAGAAGGTAGGTGCCCCAGCATAGATCTAGGTGTTTGATCTATGATACGCTACCATAGAGAACATCAGAAGTTCCTTCAGGTCTATGCTAAAGATTAGGGGCTTTTGCTATATGGTACCAGTGCTTGTGATATCAAGATGATTGGTGTTCAAGCGGTACCATGGTGATAATAATTTGGTATCAGAGCGATATCGAATTTTCCAATAATTGGTATTAGAGCTTGATGGTGCGTTGAAACGAAGGAGAAGTCGTATAGGGAGAAATCAAAAATTTGTATGAGGATTTTATGGTATGTCTTAGATCTACCTTTGTTATTGCTGTGGTTTGGCCAATCGGGAGCAGCGAGTTGAAGGTGGAGGCTTAAAAGATTAACAAAAAAGATTTTTCTTAGGGTGGAAGGTTTGGATGCATGATTTGCTGATCGATCTTGATGGATAGGTTAAGATGTACGATAGTAAACAAGGCAAGGAGCACTGGAGTGCTGTAGTAGCGCCTCCCTGGAGATGCAGGGCTAAGAGAGGCTCTGATGTAGTAGTCGAGGAAGATATCTCAGTAAATAGCATCAGGGTTTTCTAGAAAGATGGGTAGTGTGGGGCTGTTGAAGAGAGATTTTTTAAGGGATAATGATCAAAGAAAGACTGAAGAAGCAACTATACGTTCTTCGATTGTTGAAAGATGGGGAAGTAGTCGAGGATGTATGTAGCTACTCGACCAGAGCATGGATTTGCGAAGCCTTGGGGGTGATGGAGATGGATGATCCATGGAGGTCCAGTAGGTTAGGACTGGATGGTTGTAGAGCAGCACAGAGACAAGACTAGAGAGTGTTGAAGTGCTGCAGTAGTGCTTTCCTAGAGTCACGGGGATTGAGAGAGGCTCGGTGGTGTAGCAACCGAGGGAGGTACCTCAATAGGGTGTGTCAGGGGCTTCTTAGGGAGATTGGAAGTAGGTCTTAGGGAGATTGGGAGTAGGTCTCAAGGAGCGCCGGGAGGTCTCAAGTAGCCGAAAGTATCTTGGATCATGTTTTTCTATAGGAGCACAAGGGAGAGTCATGGTTTAGGTGGAGGATGGTTGTGTACAATAAGAGAGGACCCAGATAGCTGAGGAGATGGTGCAAAGATGAGGTAGGGAGTGCTGGAGTGCTGTAGTAGCATTTTCTTGGAGGCATGGGGCTGAGAGAGGCTCGGTGGTGAAGCAACCGAGGGAGGTATCTCAGTAAAGAGTGTTAGGAGGCATCTTAAGAAGAATGAGAGTAGATCTCAGGAAGAGCCAAAGAGTCTCAGGAGCCTCGGGATGAGATAGGTGGGTCTGAGCCTAGGATAGGATTTGAGCTGTAGTTCCTTTGGGCACAACTGAAGCAATGTCTTGTGTAGGAGTAGAAGAGAAGAAGACTAGGGTGAAATTTCTTAGGGTTTAGTCACTAGATTTAGAAGAGTTGGATGAGCTCTTGGATTTTAGAGGTGCCCGTGGATTGCGGAGGTATCCGAGATGACTTTGAAGAGGACCATGGAGTATGGAGGGTTCGAAGGGACAGCAATGGTGTTTGAGGTACAGCAGTAGGCTCAGTAGTGCAGAATTGAGTGGTTAACCTCGAGGGACTTAGTGACATAGTTGGCTTCTACGACATCAGGTGGACTTTGGATATAGGTGGAGCTCCACAGTGGTGGCCTCACATGTAGAGAAAAAATTTGGCATGAGTCAGAGCTGAGGGTCAGCACCAGTGATGCATAGTTCTAGATGGAGCGGCACATGCAGATGGACAGGCATAGTTCTAAGTAGATCATGTCAGATAGTACAACATTTGTTGGTGCAGAAATGCTATAGGTTCTCCAAAAAAGTCTAGAGAAAGTGATGCAGCTGCTGAGCAGAAGAAATCCTAAAATTCTAGAGTGGTGCAGAGGAGCAAGCAAAGTTCTTCAGCGGTAGAGGCGGTCATCCCAAAAGCCTCAAGGATGCATAATAGCTGAAGAGGATTGGCGAAGGTAATATTTGCATGAGTGGTTATCAGCGTGCGTAGGAATAGCAGGATCGTGCAGGAGGGCATTACCGAGGTTTGCCAAGACTTGGGAGCACCAAGATGGAGATTGTGAGGATTTATGGCACTTTCAAGTCTTGAAAACATGAGAAGATAGATGATGAAAAGATAGAAGCAAGTCGGAAGAGAAATCAACCAAGAATAGAGGTCGACACATAGCCGAGCTGGCTTGATCTGAGATTGAGCCGACTCGGGGTGCAGCCAAGCTGGCTATCTCAGGCAGACAGAAATTGTGATTCAGGCTGGACGCAGTCGAGTCAGCTTGGCTCCTGAGCGAGCAAGCTTGATGGGTGGTGATTAGAACTATCGGGTTTTCTGTTTGGACTAGGAGAGGTACTTATCCTAGGGGTCTTAAGGCCTGGTTTAAGAGATCTTAAGGGAGCTAACTCATGTATGGGTTAGATCTAGATCCAGGAGATGAGAGCATGGGAGACATGGGTGTACATGGGCTCGGTGACTGCTTTCATGTATTGGGTTAGCCAGAGAGTTTTTTGGTCGGACCTAATTGCTATGTATAAATACATAGGTTGTATTAGGATTTCATTATGCTGTGAAATACAGATCTTTTCTCCCTTCAACCTCTCTTCTCTCTTCTCTCTAGTGCTGTTGCCCTAGGTTCTTGAAGAAGCCCTGAGAGGGGGCGCCTCCCTTAAGCCTAAGGAGGGAGGTGCCCCAACATAGATTTAGGTGATGGATCTATGATACGCTGCCATAGAGAACGTCACATGTTTCTTTAGGTCCGTGCTAATGATCAGGGGCTTCCGCTACATGGTACCAGGGCTTGTGATGTCAGGATGATTGACGTTCGAGTAGTACCATGATGATAATAGTTCGGTATTAGAGCAATACTAAATTATTCAAATAGAGGCCTTTGGGATGACCTTCTCCACCGCTGAAGATTTTGGCTTGCTCCTATGCACCACCCTAGAAATTATAGGCACACTTCTGCTTAGTAGCTGCACCATTTGTCCTAGACTTTCTTGGAGAATCTGTAGCAATCCTATGTTGGCACCCACTGCATATCCTGATATGGTCTCCTCAAAACTTCGTCGGTCCTCCCGCACGTGTTGCTCCACCTAGAACTATGCATCTCCAACATTGGTGCTAGGATATTGGTCCTTCTGCACTCCTCCGCTCTGAACTCGTGTCATATTTCTCTCCACTTATGAAGCCATCTCTATCCAGTGCTCCATCTAAAATCGAAGTCCCCTTTGTACCATAGAAGCTGACTCTATAATCGAGTCCTCTAAGGCCAACCATCCAATGCTGCACTACTGGACCTGCTACTGCACCTCAAACATCATCGCTGCCCCTTCAGATCCTCCGCACTCCATGGATTTCTCCAAAGCCATCTTAGATAAATCGTACCTCGTGGGCTCCTCTGAGACCACCAAGAGCTCATCCAACTCTTCACTTTCAGTGACTAAAATAATGAAATCTGAGTTTTCTCCTTTCTTGCACTTCTTCCAAAGCGGACACTCTCACTTAAAGTGCCCTACTTCACCACACTTGAAGCATCTCTTGGACCCCTTACTGCCCCTTCTCTAACTCTTCTTCTTTCCTTGCTTGGGGCCTCTCTAACACCACGAGACCCTCCTATAAGACCTCCCTCTTTGTCATCCATTTCCGCTGCTCATTGGACCTTAGTACTAATACGATCTCCTCGTACACTAGTATCAACTTACTATACCATAGCATCATTACCAATAGATCGAACCTTCCGGATAGTGAACATAGTAGCAGTAAACTCTTGTCCTTCTCTTTGAGATCCACCCTAACGTTAAGCAAGTCTATGCTCATCCGATTGAATTGCTGAATATGTCTCGCAACTTCCTCATCCTCTTACATCCAAAGGCTATACAGTTGCTTCTTCAGCACCAACTTGTTGCACATGTTCTTCCCCATGTACAACTGATGTAACCTCGACCATAACCCTTTGGGTGTCTTCTCCTCCAACACGCCATACAGCACCTCATCTGCTAGACAAGCCCTAATCATGGTGCATGCCCTTTTCTCCAAGGACACCCACTCCTTATCAGTTATGTCCTCCGGCCTATCTTCCAAAGTCGAGTCCAGTCTTATTTGAACCAACAGATCCTCCACCCTAACCTTCCACATCATGAAATTTTTTTTTCTATCAAACTTCTCAAAACCTACCTTCAACCCATTATTTTTCATGATTGAACTGAATTAAAAAATAGCCAACAGGTAGATCTAAAAAGCTATCTTGACAAGGGATGGTGGATAGCAGTCCTGTGATCTCTTCCTTCCTCATGAAGCCTAGAGAAAATCTTAGATCTGAACCTCACTACTGATCTCTACTAAAACTTGATCTTCTTCCTCCTTCATGCTCAACCAAGCTCTAATACCAAGTGTTGGAATAATCGGTACTGCTTTGACACCAATTGTTCTGCCTACGGCTGCTCGAAACCATAGTTGTAGATCCAATCTCTTATGCAAATTTGGGTGTTAATCTAGAAATATGAAGAAGAGCAAAAATAAATGGATGGCACCTAGGGCCTAAAGTTGGAACTAGAGAGAGTAGAGAGAAGAGAGTTAGGGAGAAAAGCTCTGTATTAATTCTACTCTCTTATAAAGATTACAATACCTAGGTTTATATATCCTAGGATTTTTGTCATATTACATGACCCTAATAAATCCAAACCCCAGCTGAAAAACTCTCCTAGGCTAACCCAATACGTGAAATCACTCACTGAGTCCATGTACATATGTCTCACATGCTCTCATCCTTTGGATCTAAACCCAACCCATACATGAGTTAGCCCCCGTAAGATCTTATTGGTCTAGGCCTTAAGATCCCTTGGATTAATCCCAATCTAAGACCAAATAGAAAATCCCGTCCAGTTCTATTCACCACCATCGAGCTGGCTTTGTCAGTGGTCGAGCTAGCTCGACTGCATCTCATCTTAACCCTATCTTCTATCTATCTAAGACAGTTGGCTCAATTGCATCCTGAGCTAGCTCAATCTCAGCTCAAGCCAGCTCGACTGCGTATCTAAGCCAGCCCGTCTGTGTGTCAGCCCCTTGTCTTGACTGGTTCTTCTCCTAGCTTTGGTCCTTTGCTCCACCTTGTGTTCTAAGTCCTCAGAGCACCTATCAAGCCTCTCAAGATTCTCATACCTGAACCTCGAGTCCGTGCAGGGCTGTACACCACCTTCACCTAGGATAACTTCTATCCTATCCTTAGGACTCATACCCATCCTAGTCTTACGGAGCCGACACCCTGGCTCCTTCCATGGCTTTCCAAGGCTTGGGAGCACTACACCAAATCCTACAGCTCCTCATATCGTGATGCAGCCACATGGTCGTTCGACCTATATGGACAATCCACATGTTGCTCCTGATCTCGATCGGCTCCACTGGAGTGCCAGCTCCTTGCCAGAACCTTTTGAAGGAAAATCGATATTTTCCACCACAAGATCATTCAGATCTGATTAGATCTAAACTAAATTTTTCAAAAAAATCTAATTTGATCTAATCAAATTTGAAAGGTTCTCAGATCTGATCCTAAGTATCTGATATTGAAAATAAAAATAAAATAAAATTAGGGAACAACTCTTATACCTGATTAGGGTAAACTAGTTATCCTGTCGATGCTCCTGATGCTCCTGAGGTCCTGGATCAAGCCACACACGTGCCTAGCCTCTACTGAAGTCCACTCAGGTAGGATCTGGATGTGACCTCCTTCTAGATCTGATTTTCAAAAATAAGATCTAGATCTAATTCGTAGGGTCTTCAAAATAATTGATGAAGGCAGCGCGCTTATCTCACGAACACGTCATCTCTTTGCTTCAATCCTTGCACCAATTTTCTTGGATCTTCTTATGAAATTTTGCCCAACCCGTTGGGCATGGAGAAGAGAGAGAGGAGGAGTAAGAAGGGGCATAGAGATAGAGGAGATAGTAGCACTTCGGCATGGAAGTAATGGGCGCATCCAAACCCTAGGCATAGAGAGTCTTTAAATAGACTTCTATGTGCCATGCAGCATTAACGAATCAGATTTGTTGATTTAATCCAATCTAAATCTGATTAGCAAAGTGATGTCACTTGATCTAATCAGGATAAAGACCCATCAAACCCTCCAAAAGTGGTGCCATAGATGGATAAACGTACAAGTGTGGGTGCCAGGTATTTGATCCTATCAAAACCCTAGAGTCCCATGTTCATGGGACTCTCTCCTTTGTGCGCACGTTCCATAGGGGCCGACCCTTCCCCATTTTCTTTATGAGAAGACCAAGTGGTCGTGCGCCCCTAGGAGATCTCCAAAGGGGGCACACGCCCATATCCCTTCTTTCCTACATTAGGACATCTCATCTCCCAATAGTGACAGGAAATGGCAGGTGGCAACAGATATTAGCAGGTGTTGTCTTATTTCCAACTGATGGATTAAGATAATACTTTTCTGACCTAGACAAGTTTTAGTTAGACAAGGATAAATCCATATAGGATTTCTTGGTGAGCCTAAACAAATTTAGCTCAGTTGAGATGAACTAGAAAGACTACAGAAGGAGAAAATTAGGCTCAATCATGTGCTAGCATGATTTTCTTGAACCTAATTGGATCTAATCTAAATCAATCAAACTAGATTAGTTTGATTGATTACATCTAGACCCAAACTCTTATTTGTGTGATCCAGTTAGATTCAGTTCTGTATGGTAATGAGACATGTCGCGATCTCCATCATCAACATCATCGAAATACCTTTGGATGGATCAAAACTTTTTCGATTCATACAATTAGAATGATCGATCATCAAGATCATTCTAATTGCTTCCAAAATCCACTAGTGACACCTAGCAGTATATGGTGGCAATCCATCAGAATCAAAAGTGAACCTCTCGGTGCAGCTACCTGTGTAATTGAGTTCTTCTATCTTGAGCCCCGATAGGATTAGGGTTAAGGTGAACTCATCAAACCCAACATTCGTTATATGAATTAATTTGAATCGATTTTGATGTTGCAGATCAGTTATAGCACATGCTGTGAGCATGATTAGTAGATACATGGCTAATCCTAAAAAGGAATACTAGAAAGCATTGAAATGGATATTGAGATATCTGCATGGAATAAGGGATTATGGTTTGGTGTTTGGTGGGCAGCTGGGAGGATTTGGAGAACAATCTATGAAGATGTGTGAAGGTTCAAGTCCTCTAGAAGGATTTGTTGATGCAAATTATGCTGGTGATCTTGATACAAGGAGGTCTTCTACTGGATACCTCTTCTGCGTATATGGTGGATCGGTGTCCTGGAGATCAATCCTTCAGCCAATCATGGCTTTGTCTACCACAGAGGCCGAGTACATTAGGATAACAGAGGCTACAAAGAAAGTCCTTTAGCTTAGGAGGTTGATTGATGAGTTGGGGGTGGAGTAGAGCAAGGTTACACTATTTAGTGATAGTCAGAGTGCTCTGTTATTGGCACAGAATCCAGTCTATCATGCACACATAAAGCATATAGACGTGAGGTACCATAGGATCAGAGAACTAATGGAGGAAGGTAAAGTAAAACTGATGAAGGTCCATACCAAGGAGAATCAGTCTGATGCACTCACGAAGGTACTCCCCAGAGACAGCTTTCAGAGATGTGTGGCATGGATGGGTCTATTAAGAAGAGATAAGTTCACAAGGACTTAGAAGCACCACAAATCCTCACAATCTCTACCTTGGTGCTTCCAAGCCTTGACAAATCCCTCGACAATGACCTCTTGCACATTCTCGCTATCCCTATGCACTCGACAGCACTTGTGCAAACATCGCTTCTGCCAATCCTCTTCAGTTGTTGTGCATCCTTGAGGCCTTTGGGATGACCGCCTCCACCGCTGAAGACTTGTGCTTGCTTCTTGGCACCACCTTGGAATTGTAGGATCCCTTCTGCTTAACAGCTGCATCACTTTTTTTGGACTTTTTTGAAGAACCTATAGCATTCCTATACTAGCACATGCTGTACCACCTGACGCGATCTTCTCAGAGCTATGTCTGTCTACCTGCACATGCCACTCGACCTAAAATTGTACATCACCGATACTCTAAACTCATGCCAAATTTTTTCTCTACTTGTGAAGCCACCACTATGGAGCTCCACCTATATATGAAGTCCACTTGATGCCATAGAAGTTGACTCTATCATCGAGTTCCTCAAGGCCAATCACTCAATGCTGCACTGCTGAGCCTGCTGCTGCACCTTAAACACCGTCGCTATCTCTTCGAACCCTCCACGCTCTGTGGACCCCTTCGAAGCTGTCTCAGATACCTCTACAACACACGGACACCTCCGAAACCCAAGAGCTCATCCAACTCTTCTAAATTCAATGACTGAACCTTAGAAAATTTCACCCTAGTCCTTCTCCTCTGCTCCTACACCAGCCATCGCTTCAGTTGCATCCGGAGAACTATCCTCCACCTGAACCATGACTCTCCCTGGTGCCCCTATAGAAGAAACCTGATCCATGATACTCCCGACTGCTTGAGATCTCCTAACGCTCCCTAAGACCTCCTAGCTCTCTCTGAGATCTGCTTTCGATCTTCCTAAGAAGCCCCTAACACCATCTGCTGAGATACACTCCTCGGCTGCTGCACCATCGAGCCTCTCTCAGTCCTTGTGCCTCCAAGATAGCGCTTCTGCAGCACTCCAGCACTCCCTGACTCATCTCTATGCCGCTCTTCAGCCGTCCAGCCCTAGCCTACTGGACCTCCATGGATCATCCATCTCCATCACTCCCAAGGCTTTGTAAATCCATGCTCTGGTCAAACCACTGAATACATCTTCGACTACTTCCCCACCTTCTAGACATCGAAGGATGTATAGTCACTTCTTCAGCCTTTCTTCGATCATTATCCTTTGAAAAACCTCTCTTCAATAGTCCTACACTGCCCATCTTCCTAGAGAACCCTGATGCTCTCTACTGAGATACCTCCCTCAGCTGCTGCATCGTCGAGCCTTTCTTAGCCCTGCATCTCCAGGGAAGTGCTATTGTAGCACTCCAGTGCTCCCTACCTATCACATAACCATCATACACCCTAGCCTTTCCATCAAGATCGATCAACAAATCATGCACCAAATCCTTTCACCCTGAGAAAATCCCTTCCCGTTAATCCTCTCAACCTCCACCTTCAATCTGCTACTCCCGATTGGCCAAACCATAGCAATAACAAGATAGATTTGAGACAAACCATGGAATCCTTGTGCAGATTTTTGATTTCATCTTGTATGACTTTTTCTTCCCTTTCATGCACCATCAGGCTCTGAAACTTGGCTCCTTCCATGAACCATTAGGCTTTGAAACCTGGCTCTGATACCATATTATCATCCATAATGTTTCAGGCATCACCTAGCTCTGATACCAAATTATAGACCCATGATATCACTCGAATGCTAATCACCTTTGACATCATAAGCACCCTGATACCATGTTGCGGAAGCTTCTGATCTTTAGAATGGACCTGAAAGAACCTGTGACATTCTCTATGGGCAGCACATCATCGATCCTCCACCTGGATCTATGATGGGGTGCCTCCCTTTTTAGGCTTGAGAGAGTTGTCCTCCTTCTCTAGGGCTTTTTCAAGAACCCTAGGGTGGCAACTTTAGAGAAAAGTGAAGAAGAGAGTTGAGGGAGAAAAGGTCTATTGATTTCAATCTTGAAAATCCTAATACAACCTATGTATTTATATATAGCCATTAGGCCCGACCAAAAAACTCCTCGGCTAACCCAATACATGAAAGCACTCACCGAGCCTATGTACACCCATGTCTCTCATGCTCTCATCCTCTGGATCTTGACCTAATTCATACATGAATTAGCCCCCTTAAGACCTTTCAAACTAGACCTTAAGACCCCTAGGATCATCCCAGACCCTAGCCAAAAATAGATCCTCGCATAACTCTGCCCATGCACTAAGTCAGCTCAGTCTCAACACTGAGCCGACTAAGTTCCACTAGGTTAGCTCAGTCTGAAACTGAGCCGACCTAGTCCTGTGTCATGCTAGTAGTTTTGAATGCGCAGCTCTTTATTTTGCCTATGCTTTGAGACTTAGCCAACCCAGTTTTGGATTGAGCTGGCTAACTTATAAAAAATTCTTTTTCTACAGTCTTGATTCTTCGGCTTTAGTTCCTTACTTCACCTTGTGTCCTAGATCTCTGAAGCACCAACCAAGCTCCTAGAATCCTTGGAGCCATCATTATGACTCCTTCCGTGGCCTCCTAAGGCTTGGAAGCACCATAAATCCACACAGATGTGAAACCCGAATAGAAATTCTTTCTATCATCTTCACACTACCATGGCCATGGGCTTGTGGACTCGATCTCATGATCATCATAGGTCTACTCCTCATCTATCTAGGTAGATAGATCTCCTATTGGTGTAATCCAATTCCTACAATGAACATGCTATAGCCAACATACACCTCATGATTTTAAATGGCTAGGAGATCGAGTTATGGTGTAGTCAAACTATAACACCCTCAAGGTGAACTACCGTGCACCTCAGGTCAAAGAACCAGATGCACTACTACAGCATCGAGCTAGTCATCGATGAGAAGGTAGACTTTCTTATGATTGCTCGAGGTAGTCATGCTTAGTATCCTCATTCTCTAATGAGTATCCATACGCTCACTCCGATATCTCCATACTGTAGACTAAAGACTCATCTATCCTAAGAAAGCGATCTTACACCAATCTTTCAGATCGATCATCATTTTCATGATGATCCTACAGTTGAAAGCAATTTATGAGTTAACTATGGCAACACATGCCTTAAATTTTCAACTCTTGAAAATATGTGTTTATCTTTCCCATTAATTCAAAGGATGTATCACAGATACTATTAAATACACATTATAATAGAAAATAATTATTTTATTAATTTATAGTTAAAATTAAAAAATTATCTTTAGAAGTGCATTACAAGTATCAGCCAATCTGGCTTCTAGGGCACATATCTAATACCTTCGACAGTCAATCATTATCGATCATAATTGACTACCTTCTCTCGATCTTTCGGAGACTCCAGGAGGCTAGAAGACACTATTTGGAGGATGATGAATTGATGTAAGAATTTTTATGGAGACTGAATGCTCACAGCACTTAAACTCTCCATCCAAACCCTAGGTCAAAACCTTAGGGCTTTCCACACCTGAAAACCCTAGAGTCCCCACTCTTAAGATTTTTGTGGTCATTAAATTGTTAAGAATTGTATCCTAAAGCCAATTGTCTAAGTTGTAGATGATTGAGCTCATTATAAATTATACTTAAATTATAAATAAATAAAATTATTATTCTAGCTTTTCATCACTTTTGTGCATATTTCTTTAATGAATTCTTTTGTGATAAAGTTCTTAAGACTATTTAGATTTGACAAAGGAGGATTTGTCATTTAGTCATTAATCCTGATCATGACCAAATGATACGTTGTTACCTAGGACAATAACGTTTATTGAGTTTAGGTCGTTGCATGCCATATGGGTTGGTTATCCTCTTAACCAAGGAGTATGGAGATACTGATATGATATGCAGGTGAAGTGTAGGGATACATTTTACTGAACATGATCCAACTACGAAGCTCTCTACTATCAAGAGTTACTTACAAAGGATATGGGTATAAGTATCCCTTAGACCTGAGACCACCATAGTGACTTGCAAGCGATTCACTATACTTTAGTATTGGACTATCTAAATTTTTAATTTAGTGATAGACGATTACTAGGTGTAGTCAAGTACTTGTTTATTCAGTGCATGAGTCAAGATGGGATTGACCCCTCCAAGTATTGGACCAAATGCATTATTATATTTCAATTTAGCAAAACCTCGGCCAGGATAGTCCATATGATGGATATTAAAATTTGAAATATAATATAGATGATTTTCTCAGGATTGATAATTAAATCTTAAATTATCTTTTGAGCATTAGGGTCAAGGAGATGAATTATATAGTAATCATATGTCATAGATTCATGGATGTTGCATTGCAACTATTTGACCTATTCGGACATCGGGTACCATTCCTGGATGGTTATATCGATTAGTATAGAAATTAATTCTTATGCTACTAGTTTAGGGTTCAAACCTATGAGGTCATACACCAAAGAAATTCCTACCTTATCTGATGACTGATCAAGAGTCCCAATGATCTGGGACTCTAGGGTCAAGAGTCCTACTAGATTGGGACTCTATGATCAGGAGTCCCACTGGACTGGGACTCTGATACTATTGGAGGATTAATTAGCAATTAAGTTATTGATTAGCTCAATTTAATTGAGCAAAGATGATTCAATCAAATTTGATTGAATTGAATTCAATTGGATTTGGTCCAATTAGATTATGAGATGACCTAATCGCTATAAGAGATTGGACCCTAATTTGATCAGGGGTTGGACTCAATTAATTTTTAATTAGATTAGATTTTAATTATTTTATACTAAGCTTAATTGGGTTAGGTGTATCCTTGCCTAATTGATTTTGGATAAATGGGTTTGGACATAACCAATTTGGACAAAGTTCCAAAGTTTGAATTTTCAAACTCCCTTCTCCCTACGCCTTGACCCTTTGACCCACACCTTCTCCATGCACATTATGCATGTGCGTGAGATTTCCCATGCCAAGAATAGTGTTTGTGCTCCTCTCTTTTCTTATTTTGACATGGTCTAAGAGTTGGACTAGTTCAAATTAAAGTTGAATTTTGAATTCAACTAAAGTTGTTAGAGGTTGGAACCAATCCTTATCTTTTCCATTTCCCATGCCACCATTTGCATTTGTTGCCAATTTTTCTGAGTATTTTGGTGTGTGCGCATAGAAGGAGAGTCCTTCTACACATCAAATACTAGGTTGTAGGCATTGGAATTGGATAAGAGCCACACATGAATTTTGAATTCAAGTGGTTGGTCAAAACCTCCTAACCTCCCATGCTTATCTCTTCCATGCGGTTTTCCCAACTCTTTGCATGCCCATTTAAATGAGAATTTTTTTGTGCATGCATGAGGGTGAGAAGAGGTTTTTGGAGAGAGAAATTAGGGGTTGGGGTGCTACTTTGTGGGCATGGAAAAGTCCAGAGAGAGAGGAAGTCAGTCCTACGCTAACATTCGTTTCATGCCACCTTTCCATTTTTTTCTTTCTTTGGTCGCCTAGTTAAAAAGGAGTCTAAGAGTGGGTGTATAGAAAAGTAGAGTTCTTCTATCCATAAAAAATTTATTTCATAGAAAAATTCCAAAGAGAGAGGGTGTGAAAGCATTTCCATGCATTAGGATTTTTGGGTGTGGGAGGCCCTAGGGTTGAGACCCAGAGTTCGGATGGAGAGATTGAGTGCTGTGAGTGCTCGATCACCACATCACCACAAAATTTTCCACACTATCTTATTATCCTCCAAATAGCATCTTCTAACCTTTTGGAGCATCCAAAAAATTAGGAGAAAGGTGGTTGATCAAATCAACTAGGATCGATCGTCGAAGACTTTGGTGAGGCGTTAGCACTTCAATGGAGCTGGTCGAGACCAGGAGCTCTATGTGGACTATCCATAGAGGTTGGATGACTATGCAGTTGCATTACGATGTGAGGAGGCTCTTCTCAGTAGTTTTGAATTGTGGAGTTTGACTACTCGTGCTCAGGTATCGTGTTCCAAACATGAGTCGATCAGCAAATGTAATTTACCGATCGAGTATATTTAATTTTTCTATTACATATAAGCATGTCTAGATCCTAGTATAAGATTTATGATCTGATCATTGCATGCACAAAATTAATATTAGGTTAATTTTAGCCTTCTACTATATTTTAAATTTAAAAAAGTTTTCAAAAAGCATGCCTAGAATCATGCACTGATTCTATCAGTGGTATCATAGCACTAAGTTGTATGACATATTTTATATGTTACCTAGAAATATGAATGCAAGCATATATGATATGTTTTAGATCTAGATAACTTAGTAATCGAGAATGAATGAGACCAAGCCATTCGATCATGGGAGAAAAGTAGGTTTAAAGGTCCTCTCCTCCCATTCGATGGGGTTCTCCTATGGCGTGTCAGGGTGCCACAGTGAACTTATTCATTAAGATGAATAGTGAAAGGATTATCTTATTGAAATTATCTCAATCTAAAAGTTAAACATGAATAAGTTTAGATTAGACCTAAAATAATGATTCATGGTTTAATTTTCATTGTACTTTATTTTTTATTATAAAACTAGCAATAGATTGCCATTTATGAAATGAGACAATCCATTTTTGAAATGAGTCAATCCATTTAGTGAATATAAAATAGAAAAAAATTTAGAAATTTAAAATTATTTTTAGAATGCCAAACCCCAACCCATCATCCCAAGACTTAATTAAAAGATTAAGTATTGTCCAGTAGGATCTAGAATTATGAATTAAAGATCCTAAGACAAATGCATAAACTGTGAATTGAAGGGTTAGATGGATTAGATCCATTAATTGGGTTTGACCTAAGGTTAGTTGATGAATGAACTTAACTAGAGTAATTGATCAAATCTAATCAAATGTTGAATTAGATTAGATCAAGGACACTTTAGATTCAACTTTAATAGTTGTAATTGGATAAGTCCATGTCTTTCCACAATGACCAAGATGAACTTGATTCATGGCTAAGCAGTCGAGCCCAAAATTATTAGGTCGATCAAATTGAATCTAATTAATCAGTTGGTATTTAAGATAAGTTTAGCAGTTTAGACTAGTAGTTTTTAATTAGAAGCTACTCGCACTGATTCGATCTTTGATAAGTTAATGGCATATTGATAAGAACACAATATTGTCATTAAGACATCGTGTTTATCAGTATAATTCAACTTCTTAAAATAATTAAAAATATATAGATAGCAGCGAGTTGGATCGAATCCACAAGGAAGGTAATGTTTTAGATCTAAAATCTTTGATTTTTGAAAAAAAAAAGAAAAGAATTTGAGTTTTGAAATCAAAAGTGAAGTTGAAAAATTAAAAGCTAAAATTAAAAGGTGCAAAAATTTAAACTTGGTACTAAGATCTACTAGTTAGATCTTAGCATCTAGTTGCAATAAAATTAAAAAAAAATAATTAAAGTGCAAAAATTGAATTGCAATAAAAATAAAGAGCATGAAATTAAAGAGCATAAAAATAAATATTACATTAATTAAAAAGTTCATAATTTAAATACATAAAATTTAAAAAAAATAAAAAATAAAAAAATAAAATAGGCCAATCTCTGATCTTGGATTGGCATTGGTAGAAAGATAGTATAGAAGCCCAGCTCTTCTTCTCGGCACCCATTGCTTTGAAGCAGCCATTAACCCATAGCCTGGCTTCCTCCTATACCAAAGCTTCACCTTGATCAAATCTCCTCATTTCTAGAGGCCTGGGGTCTTTGTTATAGAGCTAGGAGGGCTAGAGAGTTTTCTTCTAGGCAATGTGGGACTAAGGAGCTCTTTGATCATCAAAATATGAAGAAATCTATATGAAAATTGGATTAAAAGGAGTTCCGACTAAATTCTACTGCTCTGGATGAAATCTAATCATTCAATAGAAATCCAACGGATCAAAAATCATCAAAATTGCATGTGTATCAGCCCAAATTAGGTTGGATTAAATTTTGGCCATCCGATTAAGTTAATCAGGAGAGAATCTGGCCATCAGATCGAGTTCTAGATGTTTTAATCAAGTTGGGAGCTTCCTGGACCATTGGATCTTCACCGACTGGTTTTCTAGCCATTGGATTGTGCCAGATCGCTGAGCACTGTTACAATCAAAGAAGGATTTATCGTGGGCCATCAGATCTCCACTAGATCGAATGTCAGTCATTAGGTCGTGCAATTACTATAGCTATGGACCATGCGAATCGGGCACACCGAACATCGTAGCCAATCAGCGCCTCTATCACCAAGTGAAAAGTCCAAAATGCCCTATGAGCCATGATAGATTTTTTATGAACTCTTTAAGGATCTAGGTCCACCACATGTCGCTCCGTGATTCGCCAGTTTCTATTGAGCTGGCGGTCCATGCCTGGATCATGGGCCGACTGACGGCTTCTACGACTGAGTCGACTTGGCTCGATTGGATTGACGGCTGGCTTTATCAACTTGGCTCGGCATGTTTGGATGCATCGATTGATATGGCATGGTGGCTTGAGCCGACTGAGCTATTTTTTTTTTATTTAATTTTTTTTATCTTTAAAAATTCATATCTTCTCTATTTTAGCTCCATTTTGCTTCAAACTTATTTTATTATGATAAAAAAATAAGCTCTTTTTATTTGATGATAAAATTTTATTTTTTAATTTTTATTATTTTTAATTAAATTTTTAATTATTAAAAATATTAATTTCTTAAAAAAAATATATAAATTGATCATTAATTCTTAAAAATTAATATAAATTAATTAATAAATTAATATTTTTATTGATAAATTTATGA
Organism: Cocos nucifera; assembly: GCA_006176705.1. Lineage (NCBI taxonomy): Eukaryota > Viridiplantae > Streptophyta > Magnoliopsida > Arecales > Arecaceae > Cocos > Cocos nucifera. The sequence continues at coordinate 109,869 of QRFJ01002192.1, read as the reverse complement.
TACTTATCACACCTCCTAACTTAAGCTTTACTCATCCTCGAGTAAAGAAAGAATTTAGTTTTAAATACTTTTTTAACTTTAGAGTTTCAAATTTTACCTAAGTAGTTTTCAAAATGGCCATTGATATTCAGTAGAGCTTAAGTGAGACATATCATTCGGGTATTAATACTTATCAATAGAAAAATTAAGTAAAGAATATTAAATTTTTTTGATTCTTTTTAAAATTATTCTACCTTTATCTCTGATTTGTCTAAACTTTCATATAGGCAAGTGTATTGCTACTTTCGCCCTTTATTTATTGATTTTTATTTCTACGTTGCTTATTATTTTACACGAATATCATTGCTTACTTAGACAATGGGATTCGATTACTCGATGAAAAATTAATATTTTTTTTTAACATTGTACTACTATTGAGTATCTTAACTCCTTAAGCTTTCTATTTGATCCATGTAGCGAGTCTTGGGCCAATGACTCCCAAATTAGTTAACTTTAGGATACTAGATATAGAATATCCCTCAAACTTACTAGCTCGAATTAAATAGGCTACGAGTTAAGACTAGCTTTACAACAAGCTTCTTTGCCCTTCTCATCTTTTGATGCGAAACTCAATACTTGCTTAGACCAAGAGGCTCGATTACTCAGTAAGAAGTACTTAAAAACTATTTTATTAAAATAAATTTTTTTATATAAAAAAATGTATAGTTATCCTACACAAGCTCATAAAAAGTAGACTTTTCTTTGATGCTAGTAGAAAAAATTAGAAATGCTCAAAGAAAAAACTTTTTATGTTCTAAACATAACTTCTTATTGAATTTTTTTAATACATAATTCCTCAATATCTCATAGATTCTCTGATCTGTGCATCAATTTTATTTTAAAAATGCTTAGTTTTATTCGATTCTTAAACATAATCAGGTGTCTAAATACTAAATACTAACTTTTTCTTGGGGACTTAAAATTTTAAAATTTTTATTTTTCTCTCCTCCAACTTAATCGACATTATCCTCAATGGAGAAGAAAAAATAAAGGGTGTAATAAAGAACATAAAAAAATACACCTGACTCAGTATATTTTTGGTCCAACACATGTCTTTGAAAATTTAAGCTCTCCCTCCAACTTATTCAAATTATCCTTAAAAAAAATCAACTGAAAAGATAAATTAAACTAAAGAAAACTAAATATTGGGTTGCCTTCTAACAAGCGCTAAGTTTACCATCTTCAGCTAGACACAATGCAGCTTACTATCCTGTCTCAAATATTGGATTGTCAAATTCCAATGGTTTTGGATTGCCAATCTCAGAAAGTTGATTTCTTATCCCTTTATTGATATAATCATTGTTAGTTTTAGGAACATAATTTGTGACCCCATTCTCAGACCTATATTTATTAAGAATTTTTGCTATTTGTTCTTCTAAAATGCTTATGAATGGAGCTTTTGTATTAGGAGTTAAGTTTGATTCAATGGGTGCTGTAAGGGTGACTAAAGGCAGTTTTAATTTTGGAGGTAAATTAATGTGATCTTGCTTAAATAACTCCATTGACTCTTCATTATATGCCTCTTAATTTTTGTAAGAAGAACCGACTTTTAGGGTCGAAGGAAACATGCTTTTAGGTTTATAAGTTTTAGGTAAATCATCTATTCTCTTTTTCCCTTTTTTTTATCTCATTTAAATTGAAACTAGCATTAGAACTAATTTTTGGCTTGGGTTCTTCTATGTAGTTAGTCTCAGTACTAACCAGTTTTTCTAAACTTTTATTTTGGCTACCATCAGTACTAGCCTCTCTCACCTAATCTTGGTATGGATCCATAAGAATCCTATAGCTTTTAAGTTCAAAAATTACTTTGGCATTCTCAAATTGAGGATTCCTAGGTGGGACATTAGATTGATAATTAATTTAGATGGTTGGTGGACATTAGGTGGGTTGTTTGAAATTGGTAGGCTCGATAGTTGATCTAGTTCTCTCCTCGTATTAGACTCAACTAATTATCCTATTTGAACTTCTAGCTTGGCGATAGATTCTTGTTGAGTCAAAATCAATTATTGAAGTTGGTTAAATCTATCGTCAGCTAGATTGGTCTATTGAGGAGGTGGGTATGAGGGTTGATTATAATGTGGTGGCTGGAAAGGCTGACTAGGCTGACCTCTATTATAAGCATAGTTTTGGTATTGAGGTCTATTCTGATAATTTTGCATTGATGGAGTTTGGATCTGAGCCTGAGTCTATTATGGTTTCCAAGAAAAATTAGGATGGTTTCTCCAGCCAGAGTTATATGAATTTAAAAATGGATCATTAATCAGCTTGGAGTAGCCTTTAGCAGCTTAAACTTGTTCTTGGATAAAAGGTGAAAATTGTGCAGTCATAGGACATTCACTCATATGATGGATTGGGCTAGCATAGATTGAACAAATCTTTTGATAATTAGAAGATGATGTGAATTGTGCAGGAGATTGTTGACCTAGAATTAGGACTTGATCTAATTTCTGAGTAAGAAAGTCCACTTTATTTATCAAATTTGAATTAGCCTTAGGACTAGATTCTAGATGTTTAAATTCATGGATCCCTACCCAGGTTTGGTAGAAAGATAATGAAGTATGGTTAATTGAGTTTCCACTCAGGATTTCAAATAAGATATAGACTTCATCCTCACTCTTGTTCATGAATGCACCTCCACAGGATGCATCTACCATCTGTTTATATTGGTCTCCTAAACTCTCACAAAAGCTTGAATTATTTGCCACTTAGACAGACCCTGATGTGGACATTTTCTAAGAAGTTTTTTAAGTCTCTCCCATGACTCATGAATCTGTTCCCTTGGAAGCTGAGCAAATTCAGTGATAGCTCGCCTCATAATGTTGGTTTGGCCTATGGGATAAAATTTTTTAAGAAATTTACTTTACAATTTAGCCCAAATTTTAATTGGTCTCTCTATTATGCTAAGCTAGTACTTGGCTTTGTCTTTTAATGATAAAAAAATAAAATTAGTCTAAGGGCATCATTAGTTAAATTTTAAATTTTTACCATAGAGCAGATTTCTAAGAATTCATCTAGATGCTTATAAGGATCTTCATTGGTATTTCCATAGAAAGATGGGAGCATCTGGATTGTGGTCAGCTTGATCTCATAGTGGGTAGCATGAATTTTAGATAATTAGAACAAGTCGATGGATTATGAGTAGAAAGAATAAAATATTTCTTCATCTGCTTAGGTGGTTCTCTAAAATTTTCAACCATTTGGTTATCGAATTTAATATGATTTAGCCTTTCAATTTTATGGTTGGGTTCAACTAGATTAGGTAAAGCGATTTTCTACCATGCATGCCCTGGTGCAACCCTAATGTATTGTTAAAATTTTTTTAAAACTTTTAGAATTTTTTATATTATTATATTATTTTATTATATTAAAATTAATTTTTTTAACTATTTTATTTATTAATTTTAATTTAATTTAATTATTATTTTTAATATTTTTTAGTTAGTTTAATTTAATTTAATTTAATTTAATTTTTAAAGGAGTAAGGAGAAGAAAGAAAGAAGAGTTCTAAAGAAGAGGTCGTAAGGAGTCCTAGAACTAAGAAGAGAGAGAAAAACTAGTTTTAATTAGTGATAATATTGGTTAGCAATCAAGTTGGTCAATCAATTCTGACTAAGAATTATCCTAGATCTAGACAGCTCCTAACTATCAAGGTCATCTTCAAGCCCTCCAAGTGTAGGATCAACCAATCAACTGACTAGGTAAGTATAAGATCGGTAGGAATCCCCCTATTGCTTGTCTTAAATACTAATTATGCTTGGCCAGATAAGCTAATGGAACCAATTAGAAACCACCTTCCTTTAGGTCTAGTCATTCCTGAACCACTTTTCTAGACACCAGTCAAATTGACTAACCCTAATCTGGTTCAACTCTTAGGGTTTCTTATCCTATTGTGGTTTAATTGTTAGGGTTTCTTGTCCTATTAAGCTCGAGCTCCTAGGGCTGATGTCTAATTGATTTTAAAATTAAAGGCTTAGGTTAATGCAGTATGCTAGTTGGTTGTTTATGGGCTAAGAAAGAATGATCAAATCCCCACCTATCTTATTTAATTGGGTGTTGCCCTTAATTTGATTTAATATGATATGCAAAAAAAAAAATTCAATCAAATGGTTCTATGCAATTTAAACTAGATGTATGCAATTAATTAAATTTTGAAAGGCTTATCTTACCTCCAGCAATCATTAGAAAAAATAAAACTAACATAATGCATGCTCTAAATAGTTAGGGTTTCTAATCTTATCATGAGGCTTTTAATTAGGTTTAAATAGATATTTTTTAAATTAATTTAAAAATAAAATAACTAAATAAATAAAAAGAGGTCTAGAGTTAGGATTGATCTCACCAAGCAAAACTGAATGATTTGTTTCTTGCCCTAGTTCTTTTTGTTCTTTAACCTCTTTTTTTGTAAAAAAAAAGTTAGCAAGCATACAAGAAAATAAAAATTTTATATATAATTTATTTATAAAAAAATTAAAGAGATAAAAAACTTAATGTCCGTGCCTTCCCGACAACGATGCCAAAAACTTGGTGCATTTATCAAAATTATTTTTAATTTAATTTAAATAAATAAAAAAATTAAAATAAAAAATAAAAAATAATCTCTAACGATGATGCCAAAAACTTGATAAGTTTATCATGATTATTTTTAATTTATTTAAAATAAATAAAAAAAATTAAAATAAAAAATAAAAAATAATCTTCGATAATGGTGTCAAAAACTTGATAAGAATGCGATGTTGTCGTTAAGATACCGTATTTATCAGTTTAATCCAACTTCTTAAAATAATTAAAAATACGTAGATAGCAGTGAGTCAGATCAAATCCACAGAAAAAGTAGTATTTTAGACTTAAAATCTTTAATTTTTTTTAAAAAAGAAGGATTTGAGTTTTGAAATCAAAAGTGAAGTCAAAAAATTAAAAGCAAAAATTAAAATGTGCATAAATTTAAATTAAAAGGTGCAAAAATTTAAACTTAGTACTAAGATCTACTAGTTAGATCTTAGCATCTACTTGCAATAAAATAAAAAAAATAATTAAAGTATAAAAATAAAATTATAATAAAAATAAAGAGCATGAAATTAAAGAGCATAAAAATAAATATTATATTAATTAAAAAATTTATAATTTAAATATATAAAATTTAAATAAATAAATAAAATAGGTTGATATCTGATCTTGGATCGGCATTGGTAAAAAGATAGTGTAGAAGCCCAGCTCTTCTTCTCGGTACCCATTGCTTTGAAGCAGTCATTAACCCATAGCCTGGCTTCCTTCTATACCAAAGCTTCATCTTGATTAGATCTCCTCATTTCTAGAGGCCTGGGGTCCTTTTTATAGAGCTAGGAGGGCTTGAGAGTTTTCTTCTAAGCAATGTGGGACTAAGGAGCTCTTTGATTGTCAAAATATGAAGAAATCTAAGTGAAAATTAGATTAAAAAGAGTCTTAGTTGAATTCTGCTGCTCTGGATGAAATCTAACCATTCAATAAAAATCCAACAAATAAAAAATCATCAAAATCGGATGTGTATCAGCTCAGATCAAGTCGGATTAAATTCTGGCTATCCGATTGAGTTAATCAGAAGAGAATCTGGCCATCGGATTGAGTTCTAGATGTTTTAATCAAGTTGGGAGCTTCCTAGATCGTTGGATCTTCATCGGCTGGTTTTCTAGCCATCGGATCACATCAGATCGCTGAGCACTATTCGAATCAAAGAAGGATTTATCATGGGCCATCAGATCTCCACCGGATCGAATGCAGGCCATTGGAATATGCAATTTTTGTAGCTATGGACCGTGCGAACCAGGCACATCGGACACCATAGCCAATCAATGCCTCTATCACTAAGTGAAAAGTCCAAAATGCCCTGTGAGCCATGATAGATTTTGTGAACCCTTTAAGGGTCTAGGTCCACCACATGTCGCTCCATGATTCACCGGTTTCTACTGAGCTGGCGATCCACGCCTGGATCATGGACCGACAGATAACTTCTGTGGCTGAGTCGACTTGGCTTGACTGGCTTGGCTTGATATGTTTGGATGCACTGACTGATATGGCGCAGCGGCTAGAGCCGGCTGAGCCATTTTTTTAATTTAATTTTTTTCTTTTATCTTTAGAAATTCATATCTTCTCCGTTTTAGCTCCGTTTTGCTTCAAACTTATTTTGTTGTGATAAAAAAAATGAGCTCTTTCCATTTGATAATAAAATTTTATTTTTTAATTTTTATTATTTTTAATTAATTTTTTAATTATTAAAAATATTAATTTCTTAAAAGTATATAAATTAATCATTAATTCTTAAAAATTAATATAAATTAATTAATAAATTAATATTTTTATTGATAAATTTATGATACTTATCACATATCCCTTCCACTGATCTCACTTACTTGGCCAACATGGTCGATTATGATTTGATTAGATCACTTGATGATTCAAGCTAACTCATATCAATTAAGAATCAGTTTGACTAATTTTAATTAGTAAGACTGAATTAGGTGCCCATAGACCAAAATTGATCCTAGTCCTTATCTATTGACTTAGTGAAGTTAGCAGAAGGATTTGACTTGATGAACTTAGTGGAACTAAATTTGTCCGTGTCTTCTCTATCCATAAATCATGAGTAAATAAATCCTCTAAATTATTAGTGAAGAAAAATCCTGATTTTTCAGACCAGGTTCGTTCAGATCTGATTAGATCAAGAGATATATTTCAAAATTTTTTTTTTGATCCTAATTAGATTTGGGATGTTTCAGGTCATATGTGCCAAACTTACCTTAGACACCAAATTGTTGACCTAGAATCAATTGGGTTAGCCTATAATCCAGACTCTAACCTCTGAGTCTAATTAGGTCTTGCTTGATCGTGACTCGATCTTGACCTAGACTTAATCCTATTAAGCTAGTTAATTTAAGCATTGTTGATCCCATCTAACCAACTCTTGATTCGGTTTGATCAACCGCTTAGACCTAATTGAGCTACCCAAGCCCAAACCCAGTATTATGAATATGTCTTAGATCTGAAATTCTCAATTTTATACCTAACTAATATTCCATAATCCTAATTCTTAATTAGGTAGGGTTCATAAACAAAATATGCACAATAAATCCTAGGGTTTCAGGATCTAGGGTTTTGCAGAAAGTAAGTTTTGGGTTTCTGATTAAGGACGAATGCACAGCACCCCTACACGTCATAAGAACACCCCATCAGATGGGAGGAGAGGGCCTTTAAACCCTTCTTCATTCTTATGACCGGACGGCCAAGAGGAACGCCTTAATCAGGAACATGTAATACTACAAAACTGTTTTAGATCTATATCATATATCTCATATACAAATTAGATCTAATCATGGCATATTTTGCATACATCTCATGTATCAAATCATGCATGTTTTCAGATCTAAATTATCTCATAATAATCTAAAAAATTAGATTTAAATTGATCTTATCAAAATAAACTCTAATCTAGACAACTATGTAGAACTATTCTACAACTAGTCTAGACATGCATCAATCATATCTCATATGATGTTTAAAATTAAATAATTTTATTTGCTATTTTTTAGATGTTATTATAATAATTATAATATTAAAAAATAGTAAATAAATAGATCTAAAATATAATTTAATCAAATTAAATTGAAAACATGCAAGACTATTCTATAGAACTATTCTCTTTTAGAACTAGTCATGCATATTTTCTAATCTTAGATCCAAATTATTTAATTTTAATTTTTTCTAATTTTAGATCTAATCATATCTCATGTGATATCTAAAATCATTTATTTTTTAATTAGAATAAATTTAAAATTAGATCTAAATACTTTTAGAATCTTGGCTCTGATACTAGTTGAAGGAAAATCCTGATTTTTTGGATCAGGTTCGTTCAGATCTGATCGGATCAAGAGATATATTTTAAAATTTTTTTTCTTTGATCCTAATTAGATTTGACATATTTTAGATCTAATCTTTATTATTCTAATAATAAAAATAAAATCTAAATAAATTAAATTTAATTTAATTTATCTTGATGTATGGTAATCCTATTATCCATTGATGATCCTATAAGCAGCGGAAGGTTCTGGATCTAGCCACGCAAGTGCCTAGCCTCTACCGATATTCACTTGGGCTGGATCTAGAGATCCTCTTCTTCTCTATCAAGTCTCTAAAAATTAGATCTGGATCTAATCTGGAGGATCTTCAAAACACCTTTTGAAGATCAGCGGTTGTCATTTGCAGTAGTGCAGCCTTCTAGCTTTTTGTTGCCTTTCTCTCGTCTGGATTGCACCAACAAAGATCCAAATTTCTTTTGGACGTGGAGAGGAGAGGGAGAAGTAGAACTTGGCATGGAGGAGGAAGAGGAGAGGAAGCCTTGGGGCATGGGAATTGAATTCCTTTTCCAATGCTCTTTAGGTTGGGTGCAGGGTCTTATTTATAGACTATGCATGATCCAACTCCTCTTCTTCCCAACCAATCACAACCCTTTATGAAATCAGATCTAAATCTGATTGGTGAGAATGGAGTCCCTTCATTTGCTCCTTAGATGGTGCCTAAGACCAGTCAAACTTGGTTCTTAGGAGAAGTCTAATCGAAATCCAAAAGGGAGATGGAGTCCCTATCCAATAGGGACTCCTAGGCGCCTCCAGCTTGGGCACACGCCAAGGGTGGCGTGCGCCCTCCTCTTTGCCAGGTTCTAGCAGGAGGATAGGCCCCCACCAGCTCTCCAATAGGTGCATGACACGTGGATAGAAGTCAAAGTATCAATGGTCAATATTTGACCAATCAAAGGTCAACTTTTGACCAAAGTCAAAGGATGAGAAATGGCAGATGACCAAAAATGGTAGGTATTGTCTTATAAAATAAAACAACCCTTTTCTGACCTGGACAGGCTCCAGTCAGACCAAGTGAAGGCCTTTGATTGAGCACAAACTCCTTTGGCTTAGTAAGGATAACTATTTATGATAGTTAAAGAAGAACGTTAGGTTCAATCGAGTGCTAACACGATTTTCTTGAACCTAATTGAATCTCAATCAGATTAATTGAACTGGATTAGTTCAATTGATGATCACCAGATTCAAATCCTAATTTGTATGACCTAGTTAGGTTCAGTTCTGTATGGTAATGGAATATGTCATGATCTCTGTCATCGATATCATTGAAACTCCTTTCGATGGATCAGAACTCTTCTGATTCGAATAGCTAGAATGATCGATCATCTAAATCATTCTAATTGCTCTCAAAATCCACTAGTGACACCTAGTAGTATATGGTGGCAATCCAACAGAGCTGAATGCGAACCTCTTGGTGCAGCTACTTATGTGATTAAGTTCTTCTATCTTGAGCCCCGATCAAATTAGGGTTTAGAAACTCGTCAAACCCTAGTCTCTGTCATATGATGTAATCATTCGATTCAAGTTCGATGTGAAAACCTAAATAGAAACTCTTTCTATTATTTCACTCTGCCATGGCCATGGGCTTCTGGACTTGATTCTCATGATCATCATAGGGCTGCTCCTCTACCACCGAGGTAGATAGATTCCATCTTGATGCAATCCAGTTCCTACAATGAACATGCTATAGCCAACATACACCTCAAGGTTCCGTATGGCTAGGAGATGAGTTATGGTATAGTCAAACTATAACACCCTCAAGGTGAACTACCGATGCACCTCAAGTCAAAGAATCAGATGCACACCACTGCAGCATCGAGTCAGTCATTGATGAAAAGGTAGACTTCCTAATGACTACTCGAGGTGGTCACGCTCAGTGCCCTCATTCTCTAACGAGTATCTATACTCTCGCTTTGGTGTCTCCACACCGTAGACTCAAGACTCATCTACTAAAGAGAAGTGATTGTACACTAACCTTCCAGATCAATTACCATCCTCGTGATGATCCTATGGTCGGAAACATTTTATGAGTTAATAATGATTATTCATGTCTTAAATTTTCAACTCTTGAAAATATGAATTATCATTACCATTAACTTAAAGGATGTATCACAGACACTAAATACACATATGTGATAGAAAATAATTCATTTTATTGATTTTAGTCAAAATTATAATTTTGCCCCTAGAAATGTATTACAAGTGTTAGCCAATTCTGGCTTCTGGGGCACATATATCTAATAATTGATCTTTAAAAATGATAAAGTTATGGGGATAACTGAGTCATAGCCTTTCATTAAGATGAATGATAAAAAGTCCAATTTTCTAAGTAGACACTGGAGGTGCCTTACACCTGGTGCTCATTTGGATATTAAAATTACTATCAATCAAATGATGATTAGTTTATACTCTTTGAATAATGATCAGGTTGGCCAGAGCTTTCCTCAGGCCTGATCATCATTCATTTGATGCATCAAACTCAGTCATATTAATGGTTGGATCTAACCAGATTTTTTCAGTGGAGGCCATAGCCTATTGAATTGGCTTCTAGGATAAAATCTAAATACTAGAATTTGTTTGGAAAAATAATTTGTTGTGAACCTACCTGTAGATGCACATGAGTTGGCCAGAGCATTCCTCAGGTTCGTTTGTAGTTTATGTAGATTCTAATACCCACTAAAGAGTTAGTGTAATTCCTCAAATTAGAGATAGATGTTAGATGTGTGCCTTAGAAGTCAGATTGATCGATACTTGTAAATACTTTCTAAAGGCAATTTTATAATTTTTACTTAAAATTAATAAAAGAGTTATTTATTCTATCACATTGTGTATAAAGTATCTGTGATACATCTATTGAGTTAACAGGGCATGATAACACATATTCACAAGAGTTGAGAATTTAAGGCATGTGTTATCATAATTAACTCATAAATTACTTCCGATCGTAGGATCATCATGAGGGTAGTGATCGATCCAGAAGATTGGTGTACAATCGCTTTTCTAGAATAGATGTATCTTGAGTCTACGATTTGAAGATATTGAGGCAAGAGTATAAGTACTTATTGAGAATAAGGACACTGAGCATGATCACCTCGAGCAATCATAAGGGAGTCTATCTTCTCATTGATGACTAACTCGATTGTATAGTTATGTATCTAATTCTTTGACCTGAGATGCATCGACAGTTCACATCGAGTATGTTATAGTTTGACTACATAATAACTCGATCTCCTAGCCATTAAGAATCCTGAGGTGTATGTTGGCTATAACATATTCATTATAGGAATTGGATCACACCAATATAGGATCTATCAACCTCGATAGAGAAGGAGTAGTCGTTTGATGATCATGAGATCAAGTCCTTAAGCCCATGGCCATGGCAGTGTGAATGTAATAGAAAGAAGTTTCTATTAGGGTTTCATATTGGACTCAAATCAAATGATTTATTCATTTGATGGGTGTTAGGTCTGACGAGTTCACCTTGACCTTAATCCTGTCGGGGCTTATGATAGAAGAACTCAATCACATATGTAGCTGCAATGAGATATTCGTATTCGATTCTGATGGATTGGCACTATATACTGCTAGGTATTACTGGTGGATTTTGGGATCAATTAGAATTGTCTTGATAATTGACAATTCTAATTGAGTGAATTGAAAGGATTCTGGTCCATCAAAAGATATTTCAATAATGTTGATGATGGAGATCATGACATGTCCCATTACCATATAGAATTAAACCTAACTAGATCATACAAATAAGAGTTTGGATCTGGATGTCATCAATTGGGTGAACCTGATTTGATTGATTTGGATTAGATCTAATCAGGTCTAAGAAAATCATGCTAGCACACGATTAGACCTGATTTTCTCCTTTTGACATCTTTCCAATTCATCTTGACTGAGTTAAATTGGATTTGGCTCATTCGAAAACCCTGTATGGGTTTATCCTAGTCTGACTAGAACTTATCCTGATCAGATCAAGGCTCATCCTGCATGTTTTAATCCCATCAGATGGAAATAGAACAAGGGTCAAATGTTGACACGGTCTTTGCAAGAATTGAAAGGGAGGCATGTGCCCCCTAGAGATTATCTGAGGGCATGCGCCCCTAGATGGTTTGGCATGGAAATGAAGGGCAACAAAAATCAAATGAGATCTTATATTTGGCATGAGATTTGAACGAGAGTCCTACTTTAAGCAAATCAATTGCTCAAAGCATTGGGACTCAAAGGTGGTGCAGAGGTCTATATAAAGACCCCTGCGCCCTAGGGTTTCTTCATGCAAGTTGTCCATGGTGAAGCCCTACCCCTCTCTTCACTTCCATGCCCCCTCTTCTAGATGTCCTCCCTATTCTCCATGCCCAAGGTGTTGGGCATTTTAGCAAAGAATCCTTAAGAACCTGCTACTGCGAAAAAAGAAGTTGAGACGATGTTTTTCGTAAGACGGACGCATCGCCACCAAAGATCAGATCTGAGGTGCCAAAAGTTTATTCTAGATTTGATATTTGAAGATTAAATCTAGAAGGAGAAGACTTTCAGATCCAACTCGAGTGGACTTCAGTAGAGGTGGGCATGCATGCGGCTTGCATCAGAACCTCGGATCACTGATAGATCATCACTGTGGATAAATAGTTTATCCAATCAGATAATATTAGATATTACTAATTTAATTTAATTTTTATTTTTATGATTAGATCAATCTAATCAAATTTGAAAACTCTCAGATCTGATCGGATCTTAGAAAATTTTTTAAAATTCTGCTTTAAATCGAATCAAATTAGATCTGATCAATCCTACGGCCTAGGAATATCGATTCCTTCAACTAGGATCATAAATGCATCCATAGTTCTTTAGATCTATATTGATTTGATCTAATTTTAATTTTTATAATCTGATTAGTTAAGTTTTAGATGTTGCATGAGATGTAATTAGATCTAAAATAAGTAGAGGTATTTAAATTTTTCATCTGTATGATATATGCGATTTATGTCTAGACTAGTTCTATAGTTCTATGCCATGAATAATCTAAATCCTAAAATTTTTATGATATGATTATTTAAATTTTAATTTTTAGATATTATATCAGATGTCATCAGATTTAAAACATAAATTTATATGTTTAAATTTTATACATGAGATATATGCAAAGCATGTGTAGATTAGATCTTAATTATATAAGAGTTATATGCATTAGATCTGATTATTTTGTAGTGTAATCTATATTTCTAATTAAGGCATTCCCCTTGGCCATCTGGTCATGAGAGTAAGAAGAGTTTAAAGGCCCTCAATTCCCATTTCATGGGATGCTCTTGTGGCATATAGGGGTGCTGCGCATTTGCCCTTAATCAAAAATTAAATCTTACTTTTCTACAAAATCCTAGATCCAAAAATCCTAGGATCTTTACATGCTTTGACTTCAACTATGTTTTGACTTAATTAAGAATTAAGTTTATGAAATTAATTAGGTCTAAAAATTATGAATTTTCAGATCTAAGACACCTTCATAAAACATGAGTTTGGGTATGGGTAGCTTGATTAGGTCTAGTGGTTGATCAAACTGAATCAAGAGTGAGTTAGGTGGGATCAAGAGTGCTTAAATTTAACCAACCCATTAGAAGTAAGTCTTAGTCAAGGTCAACTCACTGCTACATGTGGTTGATCACTTTAAGACCTAATTTGGCTCCTTGATTCGAGCCTAGATTGTAGGCTAACCCAATTAGTTCTGGTCAGATAAATTATTGTCTAAGGTAAGTTTGGCAAACTCGATCAGTTATTTTTAATTAGGAGCTACTCGATCTGAATGCATTCACAGTGAGTTAACGGCATATCCCTCCCACTGATCTCACTTACCTATCGATTGGGTTAATCCAGTTCTATATTGAGGTGGCTAACAATTCGAGCTAACCCATGCCACTAGGTTAGTCATAATTGTTATAACTAGTCAAGTCTAAGTGACCTAAATCAAATCTCTCAAAGAAAATATTAAGTCATTGGTCTTCCACCATTGTAAATGTGTGGGCCCTTTTCAGAGTTGATTGTTCTTGGCTGAATATAGTGGTTCAGTTGCACTGAAAAGATGCAACCACATCTATTTGTTATAGGATGCTATGGATTGGAGGATGAGTTGGGCTCAATATTCCAGATATAGTGAGGATCCCAATCAGGAATTCAGTTCGTGCAAATGGTGGGTCTAACTTAACTAAGGAGTTGAGTAATATTTCAGGCATGGTGAGCTTCATGAATTAGAGATCGAGTTTGAGTGCACCATATTTGGAGAAATATTGGATAAGAATTGTCCATCCATCGACTGATCCATCATCAATAACTATTAGATGAGCTGGTGAGCCAATCGATGGGACTGCACCACCCACTAGAAGTCATTGATTGTAGAGATTTTTGCATCTCTACTAAGGAAGTGTAGAGGTTTGAAAAAATAGTGAGAGCCTAAATTTATTTAAAAATAAAATTTTAAATAAATTAATCAAGTCAAATTACAAGTCTAACTAGAAACTTTGACTCTCTGCAGAAAAATATCTGCGTTAAACCCTCTAGCCTGAACCTTAGATACCCACAGACTAACTAGACCCAATTACAGGGATTGACTAAGGAACCTTAAAATTATTTTAAGTGCGGAGATGCTAACCTATGTATTAGATCAGAAACTTTTCACTCTCTCTGCCCGTCCAACTACTATTCATAGAGCATCTCACAAGAAGTGGTTGGATGACGACAACAAAGTTAGGTGATATGTGTTGGATTCAATATCTGATGACTTACAGCACCAATGCAAGGACATTAGGATTGCACGCCAAATGTTGGCTCACCTATAAGAATTATTTGGTGTCAGAGTCATGCAGAGCATTACCAAGTCTTGAGAAGACTCTTTAAGGCATAGATGCATGATAGGTAGTCGGTCCAAGATCATTGCCAAGGGATGATCAAAGACCTAGAAGAGCTTGAGAAGCTTGGTGTCATTATGGACAAGGACCTATAGATTGATGTGATCCTGCAGTTCTTGACTGATTCATATGGGTAGTTCATTATGAACTTCTATATGAATAAACTCCAGTGCACCTTAGCGGAGTTTATGAATATGCTAGTTACTATTGAGCAAATTATGAAAAGTTCAAAGGGCTTAGTACTTGTTATGGAGAAGACTTCTACCAAGAAAAAGTCTTTTAGAAAGAAGAAAAAATCTATGAAGAAGCAAAAAATCAAGGGGAAGAAGAAGAAGGGAGAGCCAAAGGAAAATGATGTGAATAAAGAAAAATGTTTTCACTCCAACATCAACGGCCATTAGAAGCGGAACTGCCCTTAATATCTAGCCAGTTTGAAGAACAAAAGAAAGCAGCTCGCTCTAAAGGTATGCTTGTCATTGAGACTAACCGTATGATTTTTTTTACATCCAATTGGGTGCTTGACTCTAGTTCTAATGCTCGCTTATGCACTTCTGTACATGATCTTGAGGAGAGCAGGAGGCTGAGGGATGGTGAGATGATCCTGCACGTCGAAAATGAAGTAAGAGTTGCTGCTGTAGCTATGGAAATCTATCCTCTTCGACTACCATTTGGATTTATCTTAGTACTTAGGGATTGTTATTTTGTGTCTGCTGCAAACAGAAATTTGATTTCTATTTCAGGCTTAGCAAAAGAAAGTTATGTAATTAGCTTTTTTAAGGATTAGTGTACTATTCTTTTTGAAATAAATAAAATTGTAAGTAGTTTCTTAATTAATGATCTCTATCAGTTATATATAGATATTTCTGTATTCAATGTCGAGCAAAACATGAATGCCATAGGATCAAAGCGATCTAGAGATTGCATAAATGAAAAATAAATGTGGTACCTTAGACTAGGTCATATAGCTGAAGATAGGATTAACAAATTGGAGAAATCTGGACTAATAGGTCCGTTGACTTTTGAGTCATATCCAATTTGTGAATCATGCCTTCAAGGCAAAATGACTAAGTTACCTTTTGTAGGACATGGAGAAGGGCCACAGACCAACTTGTCCTGGTACATATAGATGTGTGTGGCTCACTTGATGTGCCAACTAGAGGCAAGGGTATGTGTACCTGATGTGACACAAGTCTGAAGCCTTTAAAAAGTTTAAAAAATTCAAACATGAAGTAGAAAAGCAAACCAAAAAGCCCATTAAGGTTTTTTGATCAGATCAAGAAAGTGAATACCTTAGTCAGAAATTTCTAGACTATCTCTATGATAACGGCATAGTCTTACTATGGACTCCACCTAGAATGTCTCAACTCAATGGGACTTTAGAACGAAGAAACTGGATCCTATTAAATATGGTCTGATCCATGATGAGCTTCACAGACCGTCTTGAGTTTCTTTGGGAATATAGTTTAATGATAGCTATTTATCTATTGAATAGGATTCCATCTAAAATCGTTCCTACCATATGGTACAAAATATGGCATGGTAAGAAGTCAAGTCTAAGTCATCTCAGAATTTAGGATTATCCGGCTTATGTCAAGAGATAGCAGGAGAACAAATTAAAGTCTAGGTCCTTTAGAGCTCAATTTATTGGATATCCTAAAGAATAGTTAGAGTATTATTTCTATCTTTCAGAAGGCCACTATTGGTGTAAAATCTGGTTGATGCCAGAATTACGGCATCAACCAAATTTTGCACCAATAGGGTTGGCGCTGGAGGAAGGGCCCCTTTTATAAAGATTCCCTTATTCCTAAAGGAGTGCTCAGTGGAAGTATCTTCTTCCTCTTTCCTTTAAAATTTTTTTTCTTCAACCAATCTCTCGAGGATGCCTCCCAGGAAGGCCTTGACCCGACAATCGACCACCTCCGCAGCCAGATCTCACCCAGATCTACCTGCCCCCATCTCATCCCCGACATCTTAAGCTTCATCGGCTGCAATGATAGATGTAGAGGAATTTAACCTACTAGTCCAACAGATTAGGGGCCTCACTAAAGCAGTGTAGGCCATGCAGCAACAGTGGCCTTTGATGTCGATCCAGTCAGAATAGGCTTCTTTGGAACCCCAGGATCCAGTCTGGGGATGACCGATTTGGGCGAGTCGGTTGGTAACTTGCAATAAAGGAAAGCAGAGGGCAGAGAGTGCTTGCTCCAATCATGACTCAACCCCCGGAGAGACTTTGGCCCCATTCAACCAAAAGACTTTTAAGATCCATGACTGTGAAGATCTCCTAGACCAAAAACTACAAGAGATGAACTGACAGATCGAGGAGCTCCACTATGCTCCCTGCTCTCACGATATGACATCTACATCGATCCTTCTTTCTCTCAAAATCATGCAGAAACTGATCCCGTTGAACTTCAAGCTCCCCCAGTTCGAGAGGTACGATGGGACTGCTGATCTGATTGATCATTTGGAGACCTTTCAGATGATGATGCTGCTCCATGGCATGTCAAATGCCATCCTATGCCAAGCTTTTCCATCCACCCTGAAGGGAGAAGCAAGGAATTGGTACTCGACCATCAGGCCGGATACTATCTTTTCTTTTGAACAAATGAGCCACCAGTTCATGGCTCATCTTATCAGCAGCCGACGTCCCCGACGAGGCTCGGATTTTCTCATCAACGTCAAGCAGGAGGAAGAGTCCATTCGGGCCTATGTTACTCATTTCAATGTTGCTACATTGGAGGTCTGAAACTTGGACCAGTCTATTGTAATAGCCGCATTAAAGGGCAGCCTCCAGAAAAATGATCTACTATTTTTTCTGGAGAAGAAGTATTCCAAAAATTTTGCTGATATGCTAGCTCGAGCTGAAGGTTACGTTCAAGAAGAAGAGGCCTTCAAGGCCAAAGATGGAGAAGCCACCGAGGAGTGGAGTAAGAGCAAATCTAGTAGGCCCACAGCTGAAGAAAAGTTGAGTGAAGCTGGGCCATGCTCCAGAACTCTCCTCGAGCGCAAATGAGTCCAAACTCCTACTCAAACTCAGAGGCAAAAAAGCTCGGATAGAAGGGTATGGTGGGGCTCTACCCTTCGAAGGTTCTATAACTACGCTCCACTCAACACTCCAAAAACCTAAGTACTGATGAAAATCAAGGAGCAATTATCGATGCTGGAGAGAATGCACACTCATTCTGGCAAGCACAATCCCAACAAATTCTGCCTCTACCATCCTGACCATGATCATGATACTGAAGAATTCATTAGTTCAAGACGAGATCAAGGAGCTCATCAGGCAAGGCAGGCTTGGCCGATTCCTACGATGTCAGCTTGAAGGATAGGAGGATAGGCCAAAGGCACCCTCACCACCAGAACCACCAAGGAGGGAAGAGCAACAAGGAGACTAACCCCCACTCGGTATCATCAACACCATCTCTGAGGAACTTCGGTGAGGGGAGGCTAGTGGATCGATAGAGCCTGCAAAAAGGTGGAGAACTGAGGTGCCCATCACTTTCATTGATGAGGATGCCCAAGAAATGCAGTTTTCGCATAATGATGTGGTTGTAATTTCTTTAAACATTACTGATTATGATGTATGCCATATTCTAGTAGATAATGAAAACTCTACTGATATTTTATTTTATGATGCTTTCTCTAAAATGTCTATATCCAATAACCACCTGGGACCTATGAACTCCCCATTAGTAGGCTTCACTAGCGATGCTGTGCCAGTTGAAGGGATAATAAATTTGACTATGGCTGTAGGGCAATGCCCAAAATGGGCTAGAGCATAGGTCAACTTTTTGGTCGTGAAAGCTCCATCTGCCTACAATGTAATTCTCAGCCAATCTGATCTAAATGCCCTCTGAGCTATGGTGTCGACCTACTATTTGAAAGTTAAATTTTAGGCAAGTTGTGGAATCAAGAAAATTAGAGGAGGTCAGGCCTTGGCAAGGCACTGTTACTCTATCGCCTTACAGAAAAATAGCCAACCCGACTCTTGCCTAGTTGATGGGTTGGATGTGTGCGATGACCTTATCGAGGAGCGGGGCGAACCCATGGGGGACCTTATGGCAATCCCCCTGAATGATGGGAATGCAGAGCACACAATGCAGATTGGCTCCAGCCTAGGGGAGGAAGTTCGGGAGCAACTCATTACCTTCTTATGGAAGAATGCCAATGTCTTCATTTGGGTCCCAATAGATGTACCAAGGATTGATGCCGAGGTTATGGAATATCGGCTAGCTATTGATCCTAAGTATAGGCCAATCAAAGAAAAAGTTTGGGGCCATGCACCGGAGAGGCAGAAAACGATAACAGAAGAAGTGGACAAACTCCTTAAAGTTGGATTCATTAGGAAGGTGAACTACCCGAGTTGGGTTTCTAATGTGGTCCTGATCAAGAAGGCCAATGGTAAATAGAGAATGTGTATCGACTTCAAGAAGCTGAACAAGGCCTGCCCAAAGGATAACTACC
This sequence comes from Cocos nucifera, assembly GCA_006176705.1. NCBI lineage: Eukaryota > Viridiplantae > Streptophyta > Magnoliopsida > Arecales > Arecaceae > Cocos > Cocos nucifera. The sequence goes on along the minus strand of QRFJ01002192.1, from coordinate 90,584 downwards.
TCTTGTCTAGAGTTGATCAATTGGTGGATGCAATCTCGGGCCATGAGCTCCTCACCTTCATGGATGCCTTCTCTGGCTACAACCAAATTCGGATGGCAGTAGAGGATGAGGAGAAAACTACATTTATTATTGATTAAGGTCTTTATTGTTATAGGGCCATATCCTTTGGAATTAAAAATGTAGGTACAGCCTATTAACGCCTAGTCAATATGATCTTCAAGGAGCAAATCGGCTACAACATGGCGGTCTATGTGGACGATATGTTGGTCAAGAGTCAAACTTCTACCAATCATATCACCGACCTTGAAGAGACCTTCAGCACCCTTCGAAGGTACAAGATGAAGTTGAACCCGACCAAATGCGCCTTCAGAGTAACCTCAGAAAAATTCTTAAGGTTCTTGGTTTCGAGGTGAGGGATCGAAGCCAATCCAAAAAAAATCCAAGCTATCCAGGAGATGACTATCCCAAAATCAATAAAAGAAGTACAACATCTGACTGGGAAGGTAACATCTCTAAATCGCTTTATTTTAAGATCGATCGAGTGGTGTATGCCCTTCTTTCAAATCCTCAGGCAATCGAAGGACTTCTGCTGGACAGTAGAGTGCCAACAGATATTTGAAGAACTCAAAAGCTACCTTTGCTTGCCCTCACTATTGGCAAAATCCGAACTTGAAGAAGAATTATATTTGTACCTAGCAGTCTCTCCTACAGCCCTAGCAGCAGTCCTGGTTAAAGAAGAGGTAAAAGTGCAACCACCGAACTACTACATAAGCTGGATCTTGAGAGATGCAGAGATCAGGTATATCAAATTAGAAAAATTAACTTATGATTTTCTGATTGCAGGCAGGAGACTTTGACCCTACTTACGGGGGCATACTATAACACTCCTCACTGATCAACCAATCAAAGCAATTCTTCATCAAATAGATGCCTCTAGAAGAATTGCAAAGTGGGCTATTGAGCTGATAGAGTTCGACATCAACTATCAGCCTCGATCGTAAATCAAAGCTCAGATACTGATCGATTTTATAGTTGAATGAACCATCCCGAATGATGCCGAGCCTGAGTTGAATGAGGCTAGCATTTCATGATTGCAATCGAGCTCCTCCAAAAAAAGAGTGGACCTTCTCGAAGGTTTCTAGGCCCTATACGTAGATGGCTCTTTCAATGCTTTCGGTGTAGGTGCTGGATTGATCCTGGTCAACCCCGAAGGGGTCATTGCTGAGTATGAGCTGCGCTTCGATTTTCCAGCAATAAATAATAGGGCTGAATATGAAGCTCTAATAGCGGGGCTCAAAATTGCCAAGGAATTAGAAGTAGATCAACTCCAAGTTTAAGTGATTCGTAGTTGGTAATGGGATAAGTCAATGGCAGTTTTGAAGCTCAGGAGGAAAGCATGATAAAATATCTTGAGAAAGTGAAGAGCCTGACCTCAGCCTTCAACGAGTTTGGCATTCAACGAATTCCAAGGGTAGAGAATGTCAGAGCCGACCTCCTATTCAAGCTGGCCACACTTATCCCCAATGAACTTCCAAAGGAAGTGTACTTCGAGATACTGAAATGCCCAAGTGCAGAAGAGCCACAGCCCATAATGCAGATCGACCAAGAGCCATGCAAGATCGACCCACTGGTTGCTTACCTCAAAGATAGAACTCTTCCCTATGACCCAAAAGAAGCTCGGAAGTTAAGAAATCAAGCCTCCCAGTATGTCTTTTATGAAAACAAGCTGTATAAAAGATCATATTCCTTGCCACTATTAAGATGCCTCCGATCTTTTGAAGCCAACTTTGCACTATGAGAGGTGCATGAAGGAATCTATGAGAGTCATCTGGATGTCAGATCTCTATCTCATGATTGTGTTTAATATGTTAAGAGGTGTGACCGCTGCCAAAGAAATGTGAATATACAAAGACAACTGGCCTCTAAGCTCACCTCCTTAAGCGCCCTATAATCATTTGCACAATGGGGGATGGATATACTTGGCCTCTTCTCGATGGCATCTAGACATCGAAAGTTTCTTTTGGTTGCGATCGATTACTTCACCAAATGGATCGAGATCGAATCTTTAGCAAAAATTATTGAAGCCAAAATATAGGACTTCGTCTGGAAGTTAATTATTTGCAGATTTGGTTTGCCTCGAACCCTTGTAACAAACAATGGGCGATAATTTGCTCGAGCAAAGTTCGCTAAATTTTGTGGACATCTAAACATCTCTCATAACTTCACGTCAGTGGCTCACCAGCAAGCAAATGGTGAAGCAGAGGTGACCAATAGGACCTTATTATAGGGTATCAAGACAAGGCTCGAAAGAGTGAGGAAAACTTGGATGGATGAACTCTACCATGTCCTCTGGGCATACCGAACTACCTAAAGATTGCTAACTGGAGAAACACCATTTGCCTTGGCCTTTGAAATAGAGGTGGTCATCCCAATCAAGCTCAAGCTCCCATCAGCATGGATCATAGCCTTCAATGAGCAGTGCAACTTGCAGGACCTCAGAGCTAATCTCGACCTACTAGAGGAAAAAAGAGAAGAAGCCCACGTACAGATGGCTGCCAATAGATGAAGGATGGCTCGATACTATAATTCTAGAGTCAAGGACAAGGTGTTTAGAGTGGGGGACTTGGTGCTTCGTTGAGCAGCTATTTCTCAACTTTAGAGTTAGGGAAAGCTCTCTCCTAATTGAAAAGGATCCTACGAGGTCAAGGAGCTCATCTAGCCTGGAACTTATTACTTGAAGAAGCTTGGAGAAGCAGATCTACCTTGACCATGGAATTTGAAAAATTTGTAGATGTATTATCAATGATTTGATCACAATAAAATTCCTTTAATTAGCACCCTAATTCTTATTGCGAATTTGTAATGGTGAGAAACAACTTTTCAAACTTAGCTACACAATAAACATAATTATGCTGAGAATGGGAGGAGAACCTCATCCTAACGTGAGCAAAGTAGAAGGCCTTGTTAACCTAAGAAAAGATGAGAGCAGAGGTCCGGACAGCAGTTCTAATGTGCCCCGACAGCTGCATTAGAAATAGGAGGATAACCTCATCCTAACATGAGCAAAATAGAAGACCTCATTAACCTAAGATGCGATGAGGAAAGAAGCCCTAACAGCGGCCCTAATATGCCCCATAGCTGCGTTAGGAATAGAAGGAGAACCTCATCCTAACTTGAGCAAAGTAGAAAGTCTCGTTAACCTAAGACGAGATGAGAGAAGATGCCCTGACAGTGGCCCTAATGTGCCCCTACAGCCACGTTATGAACAGGTGAAGAACCTTGTCCTAATGTAAGCAAAGTAGAAGATCTCGTTAACCTAAGATGGGATGAGGGGAGAGGCTCTTTCAATGGCCCTAATGCACCCCTACGGCCACATTAGGAGTAGGAAGAGAACCTCATCCTAACGTGAGTAAAGCCAAAGACCTCGTTAACATAAGATGAGGTAAAAGGGGAGGCCCATCCAATGGCCCCACACAAACTCCAATGACCATGTTGGAATTAGAGGGACCACCTCATCCTAACGTGAAACAAAATCAAGACTGCATCGACCTAGAGCAAGTGGAAGGGAGAAGCCCTACCATCGATTCTTACACATATTTCTCCTATAACTACCTAAACAGATGAGATGCGAGAAGGAGAATCATGCCCTGGTTCTTGAAAAGGACCCTAGCTAGGCTTCTACAACAACCACTTCATCAGAAGACGATGCAGAGAAAGACAAAATGAGGAAAGCGAAGCCACAAGCAAACATTGAATTTGTGTAAGGCAAAAATTATGAAGAAAGGTACCATTTTATTGCACACATAAGTTCATTACAAGCAAAAGGAAGGTCGGTAAGACTGGTTACATGAGATGACAAGTTCATTACAACCAAAATAAATGTTGGCAAGACCAATTATATAAAAAGAAAGAAGAAAAGGATAGAAGTTTTAAGATAGACCGAACTCCTCGGACTTCGGGCTATCGGCCCCGGCCATCACCAAGGCCTCCTTCAACCTAAGGATCTCCTCCTCAAGCTTCTTCTTTTTATATAAACCATCTATGTACATCCTATTGGTGTGCTCAAACTTGCCCTCAAGCTTCCACCACTGCCTCCTTAAGACCTTAGACTCAGCCTCTGCATCCTTGGTAGCCTGATGCACGCAAATCAACTCGAGCTTCAGCCGCTACACCTCGGCCTTTTCTACTCCAATCGACTTCGAGAGTTCGTCGATGATCCTCTTTAGAGAGGCAATCTCCTCGGATTCCTTGCTCATGCCAGCTTGGAAGCCATCATCAAGTCACCTTTGAAGTTGGGCTTCTTTGTTGTTGGCGGCACGAAGCTTTTATTCGAGCTTGGATATTCTCTCACTCCAACCTAATCGGTAGGTGTCATAAGTAAGCTTAGCATCATGCAACTACTTTTGGAGCATGGAGAACTTCTTCCACTAGTCCCATTCATAGCGCATCTTATCGGAGGACCATGCCAAGCTCCCCTCCAGAAGCTAGATCTTTTCCTTTACTGCTTTGAGTTAAGCTTCGAGGGAACCAATCTTCACTGTCAATGCCCAAGATTTATCACTGACCTTTTTCTTGAGCTCGGTGATCTCCCTCTTAAAGTTGTCCTACCGGATGCCGAAGCTTGCGGAGTCCCTCATGTGTAAATTTTGAAGGTGAGTGACCTCTTTGGTCACCTCCGAAGCATTCTTCTAGGAAGCTTGAAGATCGTCCTCCGCCTTCTTCAACTTCTTCTTCAGATGGTGGACTTCCTTCTTTAAACCTTTTGCTAAAGGTTTCAGCAGAACTCCTTTGGGCAGTGGGTCGGCATCGACAAGAGACTGCATTCGACATGCAAGAAGTACTTAAGGGCATTGACAAAAAGAAGTTTGCTTTCATTCAATCAAAAGCTTTCAAGTACAAGGTGAGAAAAAGAAAAAATAAAAAGAAAGTACAATCACTCAATGTTCTCAACTTGGGAGGAGCTAGGACAGATGGAGTAGGGGTGCTCTTAGCTGCTTCTTGCTCTTGAGTAGACTCGGGCACCTCCACAGTAGGTTTGAATGGACTAGGGGCTGGCTCGATAGAGGAAGGATCGGCCATGGTGCTGGATGGTCCCACTTCTTCGTCTACCTCCTCCTCTTCCAAGAAGCTGAGATCGAGCTCGGGGAACCTCCGGGCCATCCTATCTTCACAGAGCTCAAAGCCCTTGATGAATGCCTTTTGGCTGAAGATGATGTTTAGATCCTTCATTTTGGAGGAGGTCTTGAACTCTTCCATGACTCAGGCCACTGCCTCTGAAATGGACTTCGCCATTTGGGCCTCCAGCTCGACGACCTTGAGCTTGGCTTCCTTCTTCTCTTCCTCCTCCAAAGCCAGCATGGCCTTGAGTCTGGCCGAGACGAACTTCTTTTTTTGAAGTGCACTGCACAGGCTCCCATTTTCCGCTACCCTCTCCTCCATGAGGTGCTCAGCCTTAGCGGCCCTTTCTTGAAGGCGATTGATCTCGATCTAAAGGTCTTCCTGGACCTTCAGCACTTCCACCTTCAGACAACTTGCCCTCTTGAGGTGGGCAAGCATATGGTGCCCTGACTACCATAGACAATTCATTGTAAGGTGAAGAAAAGAGGAGGAAAAAATGAGAAAGAAGTATGGCGAGATGATTACCCTGAGAAAAGTCCCGAGAGACTCTCCGACAAATTACCTCCGATCAAGGTCGGCCAGGCGATCGACCTCCTCTAGCAGGGCAAACTTGTCAGTTAAATCCTAAATGATATCCAAGTTATCGAAGGGGTCCACCCCCTGGTCCTCCTACTACTCCGACTGGGCTCGTCTTGATGTGCCTTATGGGCCTTCTTCATAATGGCTGCTTTCCCCTTCCTCCTCTCTTTCTCTTTGTCAGCAGAGGGGTCGTGTGCGTGATCCCTGGTAGGAAGATTCATGGGCTTGGGGGGAGGAGATCCCCCTTTGACGGTGTCGACAGGGGCGGTCGGGACGACCTCGTCTCTTGGGTGGACCTCAAGAGCGACATTAGTGGCGGCAAGAGCTGCAGGGCCAGAGGCGCTAACCTTCATCCGCTTTGAGCTTTCTTTCAGGGCCTTCCCCTTCTTTTTCTTCTGGGTGTAAAGGCCCCTTGGCAAGCCTTTCAACGGCATCGGCATCCATCTCTGTGGCAAAGAAAAAACTATAGTTAGCAAAGGTACATGTGAAACTTCATATAAATTCATATGCATACATGTGTATATGTATATATATATATAAGCACGACCAATATCGGTGGGGTCAAGAGGACTCAAACCAAAGTTAAATAAGGTTTGCTCCCCTAGAAGGTTGGGTAGGGGAGGAACTCGGTATGCCTTGAGCTTGTTAGATGACTCAAAGTCGGCTCCATCTAAACTAGGAGCTCGACGTTCTGACTTCCTAAGGAAGCCCCAAAGATGAAGGCCGAGCAATAGGGTTGGACATCGAACGTAGAAATACTTCTTCTTTCAGTTATGGATGGAAGAAGGGGCACCTTTCAATAACCCCTTCTTATCGAACTGGAGGAAGAAGTACCACTAGTCCTTTGCGGAGGGATGGCACTTGAAAGTATAAAAATTTTGAAAAAGGAAAACAGTCGGTCGGACTTCGATTAGGTGATAGAGGAAAAGGAAGCCAATTACAAATCAGAAAGAGTTTGGCACAACAAAAGTACGAAAAATATTTAAAAAATGAAAGAGGGCAACTACAAAGGGGGAAGTGAAAATTGAAGTCCAGCATGCAAGGCTTCTAGGTATAGATAGAACTGACCAATCGGAGGCGAGTTGGCATGATCGTTAGACCCAGGGAGCTTAAGTTCATACTTCGGTAGGATTCTATATAGAATCCTAACCAAAGAGAGATCATTCAGAGTAAGAATAGATGGGATGGTATCTAGAACGAAAGATGGGTGGGACATTTTTCTAGGCTCAATCTTAGCCAGGGGGACAGGGTCTAGGAAGGATGGCCCAGACAAACTCCAAGAATCGATAGAATGGAAAGTTTCAGAAGACATTTCGATCAAAATGAATCCCCAAAAAACCCTCAAAAAGCAAAGAAAAGTGAAGTGCAAGAATTTGTATGGAGAAATCAAAAGAGCAAGAAGTAAAAAGATGCTAGAGTAATCGAAAATAGGTATTAGGAGGCTAACCTAAGTTGATCGAGGAGTGTTAGATGTATGCCCAAGAAGCCAAATTGGCTGACACTTGTTAAATATTTTTTAGGGGTATTTTTATAATTTTGATTTAAAATTAATTAAAGTATTATTTATTCTATCATATTATGTATTAAAGTGTCTGTGATATATCTATTGAGTTAATAGACATGATAACACATATTCTCAAGAATTGAGAATTTAAGGCATGTGTTATCATAATTAACTCATAAATTACTTTTGATTGTAGGATCATCACAAGAATGGTGATAGATCTGGAAGATCAGTGTACGATCACTTTCTTAGGATAGATGAGTCTTGAGTCTATGGTATGGAGACATCAAAGCAAAAGTATAGATACTCATTAGAGAACGAGGGCACTGAGCGTGACCACCTCAAGTAGTCATAAGGAAGCCTACCTTCTCATCGATGACTAGCTTGATGCTGCAGCATGTGTCTGATTCTTTGATCTGAGGTGCATCGATAGTTTACCTTGAGAGTGTTATAGTTTGACTATACCATAACTCGGTCTCCTAGCCATTCAAAATTCTAAGGTGTATGTTGCCTATAGCATGTTCATTGTAGGAATTGGATCGCACCAAGATGGGATCTATCAATTTTAATAGAGGAGTAGTCTTATGATGATCATAAGATTGAGTTCTAAAACCCATGGCCATGGTAGTGTGAAATAATAGAAAGAAGTTTTTATTAGGATTTTACATCAGACTTGAATTAAATGATTCATTCATATGATGAGTGTTGGTTTGACGAGTTCACCTTAACCCTAATCCCGTTGGGGCTCATGATAGAAGAACCTAATCATACAGGTAGCTGCACCGAGAGATTTGCTATTCAGTTTTGATGGATTGCCACCATGTACTGCTAGGTGTTATTGGTGGATTTTGGGATCAATTAGAATTGTCTTGATGATCGATGATTCTAATTGGGTGAATCGAAAGAGTTCTAGTCTATCGAAAGGTATTTCAATGATGTTGATGATGGAGATCATGACATGTCCCATTACCATACAGAACTGAACCAAACTAGATCACAAAAATAAGGATTTTGATTTGGAAGTCATCAATTGAGCTAACCTAGTTTAATTGATTTGGATTAGATCCAATTAGGTTCAAGAAAATCATGCTAGCACATGATTAAGCCTAACATTCTCCTTCTGTAGTCTTTCTGGATCATCTCAATTGAGCCAAATTAGATTTGGCTCATTCAGGAGCCTTGTATAGGTTTGTTCTAGTCTGACTGAAACTTGTCCAGATCAGAAAAGTCTTATCCTAACTTGATCTAGGCTTGTCCTAATCCATCGGATGGAAATAGGACAAGACCTGCTAATTTGTGAAACTATTTGGATAAGACTTATCCGAAAACTCTATAAAAATTTATCTTAATCTAACTGGACCTTATCCTGGCCTAATCAAGACTCATCATCAATTTCATAAGATGGAAATAAGACAAGAGTTATCTTTTCCATATTAGGGCTTGTCCTAAAATCATGGGATAAAATTTGGACAAGCTTCTCTTGAAAATTCTAGATGGATTTTTCTTGATTTGACTGGATCGAATCCTGGTTTGATCAAAATTTGTTCTAACTTGATTAGGACTTGACATAAATTCATTGGATGGGACTTGAAAAGGTTTTATCTTAATCTCATAAGATGAGAACAAGACAAGAGTCAAATGTTGACCCAGTATGCAGAAAAGAAGAGATATGGCATGCGCCTCCTAGGATTTATCTGAGGGCGCACGTTCATATGGGATTTATGTGGAGTTTGTGAGTGCATGCCTCTTTATGGCATGCACATCTGATGGATAAGAGAAGGTGCCCATTCAAATTTGATTTGACTGGTCAAAGCATTTGAATTTGATTCAAATGTCTAGGGATATAAGAGTTTGCACCATCTACTCACCTTATCCTTTATTCCACTCCATATTTTTGAGTTTTGTGCAACAAAATATAGAAAAAATATGGTGTGGGGCATGGAGATTAGAGGAGTCCTTCTGCATGTTAAACTTTGACCTATTCAAAGTTATATGCAAAGGGACTTTTGACTAGGTCTATAAATAGGGCCCTGCGTAAGCTGTTGTGCAACGCCATTTCTCTACAGCGAAGCCCTACCAAAATATTCATCTCCACAGTTCCCTCATCTGATCTTCTTCCTCTTCTCCATGCCTAAGAGTTGGGCAAAATCTACAAGCAAAGATCAAGTCCCATTGGCATGAAGATCAGCAAGAGACGATGGTGTTCGTGAGACGAACGCGCAGCCTTCGGAGTTTATTTTGAAGGTTCTACGGGAAGACATCAGATCTAATCTTTGAAGATCATATCTAGAAGGAGGAGACTTTCAGATCTGACTCAATTGGATACTACTAGAGGTCGGACATGTATGCGGCTCAATCAGAATCTCGGATCAGTCGTCAGATCATCACAATGGGTAAACGGTTTATCCGATTAGGTGATAACTATTATCACCATTTTTATTTTTATTTTATTTATTATTTTAGATTAATCTAATTAAATTTGAAAACTCTCAAATTTGATTAGATCATAAAAAATTTTTAAAAATTATTCCACTGTAAATCTGATCCGATCAAATGCATCCTACGGTAGGAAAATCCATTTTTTCCTTCAACTGGTATCAGAGCCAGGTTACTGCTTCCAAATCTATCTTTAGATTGATCTAAAATTATTTTTTATGATTTGATTATTTGATTTTCAGATGTTACATAAGATGTAATCAGATCTGAAATAAAAAATTATCTATTTTAAATATATATGTTTGACATAAATAATGTATGCTCTAGTCTAGATCTGCTATTCTATATCATGATAGTTTTTAAATTTATTTTACATTAGATCTGATTTAATTTTTTATGATTTGATCATTTAAGTTTTAGATGTTACATTAGATGTAATCGGATCTGAAACATAAGATTTAATTTAAAATTTTGATAGATGTGATATAGGCATCATATGTCTAGACTAGATCTCTAATTTAATCTCATATTCTAGATCAAAAATTTTATAAAATATTTATTTAATTTTTTAAAGATTATGTGATTAGATTAGTTAAATTTTAAATATTATATATGATATAATTAGATCTAAAAGCATGAGATGCATTTAAAATTTTCATATGTATGACATATGCAATGCATGTCCAGACTAGTTACATAGATCTATGCCATGAGTAGTTTAGATTAAAATTATTTATAATGAGATTATTTAAAATTTTACTTTTAGATATTACATCAGATGTAAATAGATCTGAAATATAAATTTAAATGTTAAATTTGATACATGAGATATATGTAAAGTATGTATAGATTAGATCTTAAATCATGTAACAGTTATATGCTTTAGATCTAATAGTTTTATAGTATAGTTCATATTTCTTATTAAGGCATTCTCCTTGGCCGTCCAGTCATAAGAGTAAGAAAGGTTTAAATGCTCTCTCATTCCATTCGATGGAGTGCTCTTATGGCGTATAGGGGTGCTACGTTTAACTTTAATCAGAAATCAAAAACTTACTTTTCTGCAAAATTTTAGATCCTGAAATTCTAGGATTTCTATGCATGTTTTGTTATTGAACCCTTGAACTTAATTAAGAATTAAGTTTATAAAATTAATTAGGTCTAGAAATTATGAATTTTTAAATCTAAGACACCTTCATAAATCATGGGTTCGGGTGTGGGTAGCTCAATTAAGTCTAATGGTTGATCAAACCGAATCAAGAGTTGGTTAGGTGGGATCAAGAGTGCTTAGATTTGACCAACCTAATAGGACTAAGTCTGGGTCAAGGTTATCTCACAGTCACATATGGTCGATCAAGTTAAGACCTAATTTGACTCAGACAAGTTGGTGTCTAAGGTAAGTATGGCAAATATGATCAATGGTCTTTAATTGGAAGCTACTCGACTTGAATGCTTTCATGGTGAGTTAATGGCATATTCCTCCCACTGATCTCACTTACCTGGTCGATTGAGTCGATCCAGTTCTGGTTTGAGGTGGCTAACGATTCAAGCTAACCTATGCCACTAGATTAGTCATAAATATTATGACTAGTTGAGTCTAAGAGATCAAATCAAATCTTCCTAAGAAAATATTAAGTCCTAGGTCTTCCATCATTGTAGATGTGCGGGCCCTTTTTGGGGTTGATTTTTCTCAACTGGATACAGTGGTTCAGTTGCACCGAGAAGACGCAACCATATCTATTAGGCATTGGATGCTATGGGTCAGAGGATGGATTAGGCTCAATATTCTGATACGGTGAGGGATCCAATCAGAAATCTAATTTGTTCAAATGATGGGTTTGTTTAACTAAGAAGTGGAGCACTATTTTAGACATGGTGAGCTTCATGAATTAGAGACCAGGTTTAGGTGCATTATGTTTACAGAAATATTGGACAAGAGTTGTCCACTCATCGGTTGATTCATCACCAATAATTATTAGGTGAGGTGGTAAGCTAGTTGATGGAACTGCACCATCCACTAGAAATCAATTATCATGGAGATTTTTGCATCTCTGTCAAGAAAGTGTTGAGATCCGAGAAAATAGTGGGAGCCTAATTTATTTAAAAATAAAGCTTCTAAATAAATTGGTTGAGTCAGATTACAAGTCTAACTAAAAATTTTGACTCTTTATAGAAAAATATCTGCATCAAAACCTCTAGTCTGAATCCTAGATACCCATAAGTTGACCAGACCGATTTACATGGATTGGCTAAAGAACATCAAAATTATTTTGGATTCAAAATGGCTAACCTATGTATTGGACTAGGACCAACCCTACTATACCAGCACGTCGGATCGTGGATCTGAGAGCGTCTCATGAAAAATGGTCGAACAATAATAACAAAGCTAGGTGCTACGTGTTGGGCTCAATATCAGATGAGTTGCAGTGCCAACATGAAGACACTAGGACCGCTCGCCAATTGTTAGCGCACCTGTAAGAGTTGTTTGGTCAATAGAGTCATGCAGCATATTATCAAGTCTTTAAGAGACTTTTTAAGGTGCAAATGCATGATGGGCAGTTGATCCAAGATTACTGCTTGGCAATGATCAAGGATCTAAAGAACTTGAGAAGCTCAAAGCCTTGATGGTCAAGGAACTACAGATTGATGTGATCCTGCAGTCCTTGATTGATTCATATGGGCAGTTCATTATGAACTTCCATATGAATAAGCTCCAGTGCATCTTGGCTGAGTCAATAAATATGTTGGTTACTATCGAGCAAACTTTGAAGGATTCAAAGGGCTCAGTTCTAGCTATGGAGCAGACTTCTTCCAAGAGAATGTCTTTTGGAAAGAAGAAGAAGTCTGCGAAGAAGTAGAAAATAGAAGCAGAAAAGAAGGGCAAGCTGAAGAAGAAGGCCACGGAGAAGAAAAGATATTTCCACTGCAACTTCGATGATCATTGAAAGCGGGACTGCCCTGCATACCTGGCTAGCCTGAAGAACAAGCAGAAAGAAGTACCTTCTGAAGGAATGCTCATCATTGAGTCTGTCAAGCAAAATGTGAATGCCATAGGATTAAAATGATCTAGAGATAGTGTTAATGAAAGGCACCTGTGGTACCTTAGGCTAGATCATATAGTTGAAGATAGGATCAACAAATTGAAGAAATTCGGATTAATGGGTCCGTTGACTTTCGAGTCATATCCGATTTATGAATCATGCCTTTAAGGCAAAATGACCAAGCTTCCTTTTATGGGATATGGGAAAGGGCCACTGACCTACTTATCCTAGTACATATAGATGTGTGTGGCCCATTCGATGTCCCAGTCAGAGGTAATTACGTCTACTTTATTATCTTTATCGATAATCTATCTCAGTATGGGTATGTATACTTGATATGATATAAGTTTGAAGCCATTGAAAAGTTTAAGGAGTTCAGACATGAAGTAGAAAAGCAAACCAGAAAGCCCATTGAGGTTCTTTGATCAGATTGAGGAGGTGAATACCTTAGTCAAAAATTTTTGGACTATCTCAAGGACAATGATATAGTCTCATAATGGACTTCGCCTAAAGTATCTCAACATAATGAGATTTCAGAATGAAGAAAATGGATCCTATTAGATATGGTTTGTCCATGATGAGCTTCACAGATCTTTCAGAGTTTCTTTAGGGACATAGTTTAATAGGGTTCCATCTAAAATCGTTCCTACAACACCGTATGAGGTATGGCATGGTAAGAACCCAAGTCTAAGTTATCTCAGAATTAGGATTGTCCGACGGTGGATAAGTTAGAATCTAGATCCCTTAGAGCTTAATTTATTGGATATCCTAAAGAGTTATTAGGATATTACTTCTATCTTCCGAAAAACCACAAGATGATTGTGGGTTGACCCATCATTTTACTTGAAAAATAGTTTATTCAAGATGATGGCATTGGAAGATAGATTAGCCTCAAAGAGAAAGTTTTAAAAGAGCAACGAGCCAAAAAACCTCAGGAACCCAGTTAGTCTGAGCTAATCCATAATTCACTACCTCCTCCACCTCGTAGGTCAAATAGGATTTTTCGTCCTCCTGAAGGTACTTAGGTACTATTTTAGAGGATGTAGAGAAAATATTTTTCATGGAAAATGGGTTCATGGTGATGATTCTAGAACCTATGATGAGGTGATATCAGATATCGACTCTGAGAAATGGTTAGAGATGATAAAGCTAAAAATTGACTTGATGCGCTCGAACCAAATCTGGATCTTGGTAGATCCACCTGAAGGTATAGTACCTATTGGATGTAAATGGATCTTCAAGAGAAAGATATGTGCAGATGGAAATATAGAGACATTCAAAGCTAGGCTAGTGGTGAAAGGATATCAGGTTACCTTCTCGTCAGTGGCTACCATCTGCACGTTGCTTGCCATTGCAGTATATTTCAATTACAAAAAATGGCAGATGGATGTGATAATGGAGTTCATAATTGGATATCTTGAGAAAGATATTTATATGAAATAGCTGTTTATTTTCACATCCAGTGATGGTGATCGCAAAGATCTGCAAGCTGCAAAGATCCATCTATGGACTCAAGCAAGCATCTCGAAAAGGAATGCTTGATGTAGTTAAATTATTTTATTTCATCAAGAATGAAGAGAAATCAAGTATGTTCAAGAAGGTCAGTGGGAGCATTATTGTCTTTCTCATATTGTATGTAGATGACATCCTCTTGATTGGGAATGATATTCCCATGCTGACATAGGTCAAAGTATGGTTATCTAAGAAATTTTCTATGATAGACCTAGGTAAAGCATCCTTCCTTTTAGAGTTTATAGGGATAGACTGAAGAGGATGCTGGATCTCTCAAATAGAAGATGTTATCTAAAAGTTTGTTCCTATGCACTGGTGGTATTGTAAGTTGGAAGAGTTCCAAGAAGATGGTTTTACCTAATTCACGATTACCTCAAGAAGGATACATCAAGGTTAAGGGAGTCGACTCCACAGACCATGTAGTGGACCTACTGATGAAGCCTTTAGGCTTGAAAAAGATCTAAGCCCACCTTGAGAAGATGGGACTTAGATTTGTAGCCAATTGGCTTTTGGTCAAGTGAAAGTTTGTTAGATGTGTGCCCTAGAAACTAGATTAATTGACACTTGTTAAATACTTTCTAGGAGCATTTTTATAATTTTAACTTAAAATTAATTAAAAAATTATTTATTCTATCACATTATGTATTAAAGTATCTGTGATACATCCATTGAGTTAATAGGCATGATAACACATATTCTCAAGAGTTGAGAATTTAAGGCATGTGTTATCATAATTCACTCATAAATTACTCCCAATTGTAGGATCATCATTAGGATGGTGATAGATCTAGAATATCAATGTATGATCACATTTTTAGGATAGATGAGTCTTGAGTCTATGGTGTGAAGATAGAGTATAGGTACTCGTTAGAGAATGAGGGTACTGAGAGTGACCACCTCGAGTAGTCATAAGGAAGCCTACCTTCTTGTTGATAACTAGCTCGATACTACTGCGTGTGTCTGGTTCTTTGACTAGAGATGCATCGATAGTTCACCTTGAGGATGTTATAGTTTGATTATACCATACTCGATCTCCTAGCCATTGGAAATCCTGAGGTGTATGTTGGCTATAGCATATTCATTACACGAATTAGATCGCACCAAGATGGGATCTATCAACCTTGGTAGAGGAGGAGTAGTCCTATGATGATCATAAGATTGAGTCCTAAAACCCATGACCATGGTAGTGTGAAATAATAGAAAGAAATTTCTATTAGGACTTCACATCGGACTCGAATCAAATGATTCATTCATCTGATGGGTGCTGGTTTGACTAGTTCACCTTAACCCTAATCCCATCAGGGCTCATGATAGAAGAACCTAATCATATAAGTATCTACATCGAGAGGTTCACTATTCAGTTTTGATGGATTGCCACCATATACTACTAGGTGTCACTAGTGGATTTTGGGACTAATTAGAATTATTTTGATGATCGACGATTCTAATTGGATGAATCGAAAGAGTTCTGATCCATCGAAAGGTATTTCGATGATGTCGATGATGGAGATCATGACATGTCCCATTACCATATAGAACTAAATCTAACTAGATCATACAAACAAGAATTTGGATTTAGATATCATCAATTGAGCTAACCCAGTTTGATTGATTTGGATTAGAGCCAATTAGGTTCAAGAAAATCGTGCTAGCACATGATTAAGCCTAACATTCTTCTTTTGTAGTATTTTTGGATTGTCTCGACTAAGCCAAATTGGATTTGGCTCACCCAGGAGCCTTGTATAGGTTTGTCCTAGTCTGACTGGAACTTATCTAGATCAAAAAAGTCATCCTAACCTGATCTAGACTTATCCTAATCCATCGGATGGAAACAGGACAAGACCTACTAATTTATGAAACTATTTGGACAAGGCTTATCCGAAAACTCTATAAGGATTTATCTTGATCTGATTGGATCTTGTCCTAGCCTAATCAAGATTTATCCTAAATCCCATAAGATGGGAACAAGATAAGAGTTGTCTTTGTCATATTAGGGCTTGTCATAAAATCATGGGATGAAATTTGGACAAGCCTCTCCCAAAAATTCTAAATGAATTTTTCTTGATCTAACTGGACCGAGTCCTCATCTGATCAAGATTTGTTCTAACTTGATTAAGACTTGACATAAATCTATTAGATGGGACTTAAAAAGGTTTTGTCTTAATCCCATAAGATGGGAACAGGAGAAAGGTCAAATGTTGACCCAGTATGTAGGAAAGAAGAGATATGGCATGCGCCTCCTAGAATTTATCTGAGGGCACATGTCCATATGGTATTTCTATGAGTTTGTGAGTGCACGCCCCTTTATGGCATGCACATCTGATGGATAAGAGAAGGTGCCCATTCAAATTTGATTTGACTGGTCAAAGCATTTGAATTTGATTCAAATGTCTAGGGAGATAAGAGTTTGCACCATCTGCTCACCTTATCCTTTATTCCATGCCATATTTTTGAGTTTTGTGCAAAAAAATATAGAAAAAATATGGTGTGGGGTGTGGAGATCATGGAGGAGTCCTTCTGCATGTTAAACTTTGATCTGTTCAAAGTTATATGCAAAGGGACTCTTGACTAGGTCTATAAATAGGGCCCTATGCAAGCTATTGTGCATCGCCATTTCTCTACGACAAAGCCCTACCAAAATATTCATCTCCACACCTCCCTCATCTGATCCTCTCCCTCTTCTCTATGCCTAAGAGTTAGGCAAAACCTGCAAGCTAAGATCAAGTCCCATTGGCGCAAAGATCAGCGAGAGATGATGGTGTTCGTGAGATGAACGCACAGCCTTCGGAGTTTGTTTTGAAGTTTCTATGGAAAGACATCAGATCTGATCTTTGAAGATCAGATCTAGAAGGAGGAGACTTCTAGATCTAACCCGAATGGATACTGGTAGAGGTCGAACGTGTATGCGGCTCAATCAAAATCTTGGATCAGTCGTCAGATCATCACAACAGATAAATGGTTTACCCGATCAGGTGATAACTATTATCATTATTTTTATTTTTATTTTATTTTTAATTTTAGATTAATCTAATCAAATATGAGAACTCTTAGATTTGATTAGATTATAAAAAAATTTTAAAAATTATTCTGCTGTAAATCTGATCTGATCAGATGCATTCTGTGGTAGGAAAACACGTTTCTTCGTTCAAGGAAGACAAAGAGGCATTGGGTGCGATTAGAATCAAATGGAAGAGTGCCTGAAACTGGGGGAGATGAGGGAAGAAGCTAAAACTCTCGAGCAGAAGGAGAACAGGAATTAGTGGAAGAAGAAGACTTGGGCAAAATGAGTTTCAGTGGAGGAAGAAGGTCTTAGATAGCCAAGAAGAGACCCAAGGTAGTTATGATTGCAAATCACCTCCGACCGATCAATGCACACTGCGTGTCCCACTCATCATCGTAGAGTAGTGGCGATGGGCAAGTCCTTAATTGCATCATACCTAGGGCAATGTTGCAGTAGGGAATTTGAAAGGTTGTCTCCTCAAAATCACTTTGAATTTAAAAAGCTTGAGAATTAAGGCATTGAATGCCAAAATATCTCATCCTGGCAAATGCAGGAAAGGAGAGAAACTTTGGCAGTTGCATCTGTACTTCCTTTCTTTGAATTTCAAACTCGAGAGTAAGAAGACTACTATTGGGGGTAAACCCACTTCCGTTGAAGTTCGGCCAGATACTTGATCTCCAAATGATCCTGTTCGATAACGATGGCTAGGATTAAGCTTCAACTAAACTCGGGGGACCTCCCAGACTCTGCCCGAGCGAGCTTAAATGGCAACGGTGGGTGAACTCCTCCTCATCGGACGGTCAGCCCTCCTTTGGTCAAACTTTCTTCAAACAAACTTGAACAGTGAAAGCGGTCGCTTGAGCAGTGAATAGCCTGACCTAGCCAACCTGAAAGCTGGCCAGACTTCTTCTTCAATCAGACTTCTCTAGCAGTCGAACTCCTTCCAGACTGCTCCAGTAATCAAACTCCTCCTGAACTTCTCCAACGGTCAGACTCCTCCCAAACTTCTCCAATAGTTGAACATTTTCCAGACTTTTCCAACGATCGAACTTCCTTCCAAACTTTTCCAGCAGTCGAACTCCTCTTGGACTTCTCCACCAGTTGAACTTCCTTTCAAACTTCTCCATCGATTGAACTCCTACCAGATTTCTCCACCAATCGAACTTTGCTGAACTTCTTCTTCAGTCGAACTTCTCCACCAGTTGAACTCTTATCGAACTTCTTCTTCAGTCGAGCTCCTTTCAAACTCCTCCTTTCGGCTGCCCGAAAGGAGCTCGGCACTGACTCTCGATATGGTGAATAATAGCCCACTCATGGCTAATCTTGAGAACCTTCGAACTCCTCTGGAATAACATCAATGAGGGATACTTCATGGCCTACAGCCATCCCATCCAAACTCCAACTGTTAGATCCCAATAGGCTGGCATGTCATGATAACAAACACTACCTTCCATAACAAACTTCATGTGGCCCTGAATAGCCCACTACCAGATGGTTATAGCTATCACTATCAGTTTGTTATAGACTCTGCCTATATAAGAGATCCTCCAGATATGCTTTCCTTTCTAAGCTCTCTCTCTCCTAGAAACTCTACTAAAATTTTTTTTGAGCACTCCATTTCTGTTGTCCGAAAGAGCTGACTTGATCATTGGAGGGTCTTGCCGAAGCCACCATCCTTAACTCCTGACAGAACTTATTTTATAGGTTATCGACGGTGACCTCATCTTCTCCGACTCCAACATCAATTTCGACATCAACCAGATTTCGCACCAACAATCATAATGTGATTATGAGTCGACACATCTTTTTTCTTAAAAATAATTTATTCAAGATAATGAGATTAGAAGATAGATCAGGCTCGAGAAAAAGGTTTCCAAAGAGCAATGAGATAAGGAACCTGAGGAATTCGATTAGTCTGAGCTAATCCATATACTACCTCCACCTCGTAGAGTCAAATAGAATTTTTTGTTCTCCTAAAAAATACTTAGGTACTATTTCAGAGGATGTAGAAAAAATGTTCCTCATAAAAAATGAGATTCATGATGATGATCTCAAAACCTATGATGAGGTGATATCAAATATTGACTTCAAAAAATGGCTAGAGGGAATGAAGTCAAAGATTGATTCAGTGTGCTCAAATCAAGTTTGGATCTTGGTAGATCCACCTGAAGGTATAGTACCTATTAGGTGTAAATAGATCTTCAAGAGAAAGATAGGTGTAGATGAAAATATAGAGACATTCAAGGTTAGGCTAGTGATGAAAGGGTATAGTCAGTGCGAAGGCATTGACTATCAGAATACCTTCTCACCAGTAGCCATGCTAAAATTCATCCGCACATTGCTTATGATTGCAATATATTTTGATTATGAAATATGGCAGATGGACGTGAAAATAGCATTCCTAAGTGGACATCTTGAGGAAGATATTTATATGGAATAGCCTCTTGGTTTCACATCTAGTGATGATGATTACAAGATTTGCAAACTGCAAAGATCCATTTATGGACTCAAGCAAGCATCTTGGAGCTGGAATGCTCATTTCAATGATGTAATCAAATCATTTAGTTTCATCAAGAATGAGGAGGAGCCTATATTTTTGAAAAGATCAGTGGGAGTGCTGTTCTCTTCCTCATACTATATGTGGTGACATCCTCCTGATTGAAAATGATATTCCCATGTTGACATCGGTCAAAGTGTGGTTGTCGAAGGTATTTTCTATGAAAGACCTAGGAGAGACATCCTTCATTTTGAAAATTAAGGTCTATAGGGATAGACCAAAAAGGATACTGGATCTCTCACAGAAGATGTACATAAAGAAGGTGCTGAAGAGGTTCAGCATGAAGAACTCCAAGAGAAGACTTGTACCCTTCAAACATGGCATTCATCTCTTCAAGAAGATATGCCCCAACACACCTGAGGAGATTTAATATATGAGCAAGATCTCTTATGCTTTGGCAATAGGGAGCCTCATGTATGCCATGCTATATATACGACCTGATATTGCCCATGCTATGAGTG
This sequence comes from Cocos nucifera, assembly GCA_006176705.1. Lineage (NCBI taxonomy): Eukaryota > Viridiplantae > Streptophyta > Magnoliopsida > Arecales > Arecaceae > Cocos > Cocos nucifera. The sequence continues at coordinate 70,378 of QRFJ01002192.1, read as the reverse complement.
TCACAAGCAGGTATCAGTCGAATCCAGGTGAAGAGCACTAGATTTTTATAAAACATATCCTTAAGTACTTAAGAAGGACTAAGGATATATTTCTGACCTTTAGTAATGGAGAACTCTAGGTCCAGGGGCATACAGACTCAGATTTTATGTCTGTTATAAATGATCGAAAGTTGACATCTGATAGTCTGTTCATATATAATGGTGGTGCTATAAGCAAGAAGAGTTCTAAAGAGACCGTGATAGCAAACTCCACCATGAAAGTAGAATACATCGCTACCTCAAAATCTGCAAAGAAGGTATTCTGATTCAAGAAGTTCATTGCAGAACTTGAAGAGATGCCATCAGATACTATCTCACTATACTGCGACAACAATGGCACCAAAGCCCTCTAAGGAGCTAAGGTCTCACCAGAAGTCCAAGCACATAGAGTGGCGATTCCATCTCATTCGTAATTATCTCAAGAAGAGATTCGTCGAGGTCAAGAGAATCGACACTGCAGACAATAGGGCTGACCCACGGACAAAACCTTTAGGCTAGCAGATGATGGAAGTCCATCTTGAGAAGATGGAACTTAGATTTATAGCCAATTAGCTTTTGATCAAGTGAAAGTTTGTTAGATGTGTGCCCTAGAAGGCAGATTGGCCGACACTTGTAAATACTTTCTTGGGGCAATTTTATAATTTTGACCTAAAATTAATAAAAGGATTACTTTATTCTATCACATTGTGTATAAAATGTCTATGATACATCCATTGAGTTAACAAGGCATGATAATACATATTCTCAAGAGTTAAGAATTTAAGGTATGTGTTATCATAATTAACTCATAAATTACTCTCAATCGTAGGATCATCACGAGGGTGGTGATCAATCCAGAAGATTGATGTATGATCACTTTCCTAGGATAGATGTATCTTGAGTCTATAGTGTGGAGACATTGAAGCAAGAGTACAAGTACTTATTGAGAATAAGGGCACTAAGCGTGACCACCTCGAGTAGTCATAAGGGAGTCTACCTTCTCGTCGATGAGTAGCTTGATACTGCAGTTGTATATCTAGTTTTTTTATCTGAAGTGCATCGATAGTTCATCTTGAGTTTATTATAGTTTGACTATACTATAACTCGGTCTCCTAGACATTCGGTATCCTGAGGCATATGTTGGCTATAGTATGTTCATTATAGAAATTGGATCACACCAATATGGGATCTATCAACCTCGATAGAGGAAGAGTAGTCCTATGATGATCATGAGATCGTGTCCCTAAGCCCATGGCCATGGTAGTGCGAATGTAATAGAAAAAAATTTCTATTAGGATTTCACATCAGACTCGAATCGAATAATTTATTCATTTGACGAGTGTTAGGTCTGGTGAGTTCACCTTGACCTTAATTCTATTAAGGCTCATGATAGAAGAACCCAATTATTTTAGGTAGCTACATTGAGAGATTCGTATTTGGTTCTGATGGGTTGCCACCACATACTGCTAGGTATCATTGGTAAATTCTGGGATCAATTAGAATTATCTTGATGATTGATGATTCTAATTGGCTGAATTGAAAGAATTCTAGTTCATTGAAAGGTGTTTCCATAATGTCGATGATGGAGATTATGATATGTCCCATTATCATGCAGAACTGAACCTAACTAGGTTATACAAATAAGGATTTGGATTTGGATGTCATCAATTAGGCTAACCTAATTCGATTGATTTGGATTAGATCCAATCAAGTTCATGAAAATCATGCTACCAATCGATTGGACCTAACTTTCTCCTTCTGACGTCTTTTTGGTTCGTCTCGATTGAGTCAAATTAGATTTGGCTCATCTGAAAACCCTGTATGGGTTTGTCTTGGTCTGACAAGAGCTTATCCGGATCAGATCAAGGCTTGTCTTGATCAAATCAAGGCATGTCTTAATCTCATTAGATGGGAATAGGATAAGGGTCAAATGTTGACTCGGTCTTTGCAAGAATTGAAGGGGAGGCGTGCACCCCCTAGAGATTATCTGAGGGTGCACGCCCTTAGATGGTTTGGCATGGAAATGAAGGACTAAAAGTCAGATGAGATCTGATATTTGGCATGGGATTTGTAGGAGAGTCCCTCTGCTTTAAGCAGACTAGTTGCTTAAAGCATTGGGACTCAAAGGTGGTGCAGAGTTCTATATAAAGACCCCTGCACCCTAGGGTTACTTCATGCAAGTTGTCCACGGTGAAGCCCTACCTCTCTCTTCACTTCCATGCCCCCTCTTCTAGATCTCCTCCCTCTTCTCCATGCCCAAGGAGTTGGGTGTTTCAGCAAAGAAACCTTGAGATCCTGCTACTATGAAAAAGAAGTCGAGATGACGTTGTTCATGAGATGGATGCATCACCGCCGAAGATCAGATCTGAGGTGCTAAAAGTTTATTTCAGATCTGATATTTGGAGATCATATTCAGAAGAAAAAGACCTTCTTATCTGATCCAAGTGGACTCTAGTAGAGGCCAAGCACGTGCACGGCTTGCATCAAAATCTCACATCATCGATAGATCATCACTGCAGGTAAATAGTTTACCCAATCACGTAATATTAGATATTATTGATTTAATTTAATTTTTATTTTCATGATCAAATCAATCTAATCAAATTACAAACCCTCAAATCTGATTGGATCTTAGAAAAAATTTTAAAATTTTGCTTTTGATCTAATCATATTAGATCTATCCTGCAGCCTAAGAATAGCAATTGCTTCAGTAGAGACTACCAATTCATAAAAATAGTAGGAGGACCTTTAGACTAAAGTCCAACTTTTTAGGATTAAATAATTCAAGTACTAATATGGTCTTGTGTTTTTCTTTCAGTTAAATAGAATGGCTAGTGATTGGATGCTCTGTTCATTATGGGACAGTAACAAGCCTATGGGACCTATTCTCAAGAAGTCTAGTGTTGACTCTAATCGGGTAGATCCGAATAGGATGAACAGGAGAAATTAGTAAGAAGTTGTTGGTCAAGGCTGTTATATGATAATACCTTACAATTTCTCTATTTGTGATACATCTACCTAGGTGTTAGATATTGAAAGGCCAGTTTGTATATGTAATTTGTTGCATGGACAAATTGGTAGAAAGTTTGAGAATGGTAATAGATTTCTGAATATTGAGAATGAAAGAAATGTTTCAATCTTAGCATTGAAAACTCTTGAGCTTATTTTCAAAATAAATAATGTCATTTTAAATGATTGTCACTATTATCAATCTTTTATGATGAACATTATATTTGTAGGGCTTTTGACCTAAGATGGTTATTATTTATCAATAAAAAAAATTATTTTGATATTATTATAAGTAATATTATAATAATATGAGGATAATTAAGAAATGGCATTGATATTTTACACAGCCTATTAGTATAATATACACATCAAATTAACATCCAAAACTAGATAATGTCACCAATGCCTATCTTTGGCACAGTCGGATCGATCATATAAATAAGAATAGGATTAATAGGTTAGTCAATGAGTGTATTCTTGACATCAATGATTGTGAATCATTGACTACTTGTGAGTCTTACTTTCTTGGTAAGATGACCAAATCATCTTTTATAGAAAAAGATGAACGAGCCACTGATCTTCTGGGTCTAGTACATACTAATGTGTGTGGATCTATAAATACATGTGCCAAAGATAGGTATTACTACTTCATTATATTTACTGACAACCTATCTAGGTATGGGTATGTCTATCTTATGAAGAGTAAATTCGATTTGTTTGAAATGTTCAAACAACATCGCAATAAGATAGAAAAATAACTTGAAAAGAGTATTAAAATTCTTCAATCAGATCGAAAAGGTAAATATCTTTCCAATGAATTTATGACATATCAAGGAGAGAATGGGATTGTCTCATAATGAACTCTTTCTTGAACACCACAGCATAATGCTGTGTCTGAAAGGAGGAATCGGATCCTGTTAATCCAAATGATTGATTTTGATGAGTAACAAAATATTTGAGTATATGTTTGGACTAATAAATTAATTGAGATCATGTTTCAAGATGCATTGTAGAGTATCAAATGAAATATTCCTAAAAAATATTGGAACCAGATCTAGGGTTTTAGGCTAGATCTTGAAACTTTTTCAAGATCAAACTGTGAAAGACTTAAATAAATTAATATTTATTTATAAAATTAGAGAATACCCTAGATCTAAGATCCTATTACATGATTATGGCATGATATTAAATCAAAAATTAAAAACAAAAGGAAAGAACAAGTGTTGATTATATTAACACAGATCTACACTAGATTAGAATCATATAAGTAATAGGAGATTAGATCTTTGTTACCTATACAAGTTAGATGTTCTAAGTTGCTGATCAAAGCTTGATGATGATGTTGCAAGCTGCACATGCATCCAGCCTCTAGGAGTCATCCACATGAGCTCACGAATCATGATCAGAAGTCCTACGTAGGAAATCAGCATAGTGTGCTAGTACTATGCTGATCCTTCTTCGACGATCAATCTAAAACCACATTTTTCAAATCTTGGACTCTTTAATTTTTTAAAAGGAAGGAGAAGAGATTTTGAACTTGAGACACCTCTCAAAAATCTCTAAAGAAGGAAGAAGAGATCAAAGCAAAACCCTAGAAGAAGAACCCTTCTTCCTCTTCTTGTTTTCTCTCACCTAGGCATCTAGATTGGTGTCTATGAAATCCCCATGCTCTAATATTCTTTCTCCCTAATTTTCACACATCCTAAATCTCTCTCAGTGATCTATAATTTCTCCAAAAATCAGCCCAAAATTCATCCTATATAGAGAGATATAGAGGAGTCCTTATTGGATCAAATTCTTAGACAAGGAAAGAATCAATTTGGCAACTAGTTGGGGCGCCCAACACTTGGGCACCCCCTCCTTTCTTTATTCCATGGACCACCAGGAATAAGCACACAAATGCCCCTCTTTTCCATCAAAAAATTTTATAAAAATCAGGGATGTGGGTGGCACAAAGCAAGGAGGAGTTTTAGGTGCTTAAAATTCTATCTCATAGAATTTAAATCAAAACCAACACCTAGATTGACTTGGTCCACAATCAAATGACATCTAAGAAATAATGGAAGGCTTATGGGCAAGTGTGAAGGCTTGGAAAAAGATTTCTCCATGTTTAAAATCAAAGAGAAGGGACGTGGGGTGTGTGAGGAGTCAATGGTGCAAGGAATACGGAGTTCTTGTCATACTAGGACTCCTACTTTGACTTGGTCAAAGTAGTTTCTTAAACCAAATTAAACCAAAAGTAGATCAATGTAATTAAATTAGGCCCTAATCTAATTAAGAACTTAATTAAATTAGATTTAATTTTGATTTAATTTTCTAATCAAATTAGAAAATTAGGCTGATCCAAGTCCTAGTTGAACTAGGACTACTTTTTTCTTGCACTTGGCTTATCTAATAAACCAATTGAACTTGATCTAATCAAGTCCAAATCAAATTTAATTAAATTATATTTAATTATACTTAATCTCAATCCTTTCACTTAATCAAATTAAGCCAATTAGCAATCAAATTGCTAATCGATCCTTTTGTAACACTTGCACTAGGTTAAACATCAATTGTATTGATTGTTTAACCCTAGAACGATTCTTAATCATTAATCAACCATCTGATCTGATTATGAACTGTAATATGTGTGATCTTATAGATTTGAACCTAAGTTAGTAGCACAGGAATAAATTTTTATACCAATCAAAATAATCATCTAGTAATGCTATCCGACGGTCGGATAGGTCGAATGTGTAGAACAACATTCTTAGAACCCATATGGATATAGTTTTCATATAATTCATCCTATTGATCAAAATGCTCATAGGATATCTCAAAATTTAATTATCAACTCTGATCAGGCTATCCATATTATATTTCAAAATATCAAATCCATCTTATGGATTATTCTAGCCAAGGTTTTGCTATATTAAAATACAGTGATACATTCTTCTCCAACTCTTGGAGTGGTCAATCCCATCTTGATCACTCAACGACTTTGCAAATACTTGACTGTGCCCAGAAGCCTTCCATTACTGAATTAGAAATTCAGTTAGTTCGATACCAAAGCATAATGAGTTGCTTGTAATATTGAAAAATGTGTCCTAAAGCCAATCATCTAAGTGGTAGATGATTGAAATTAGTATATGAATTATCTAATAATAATATTTATTTGGCTAATTCATCATAAAAGTTCTATCTTCCTTAAATGAACTCCTAAATTATAATAAAGTCCTTAGAACTACAACAATCGATAAAGAAGGATTTATCGGATGGTTCTCAAATTATTCATGATCAAATAATAAGTTATTAATAAGGATGATAACTTATCAAGTGTAGGTCGCTATATGCCATATGCATTGGTTGTCCTCGTAACAACTGATATGAAGACATTGGTATGGCATTTAGGTGAGATGTAGGAGTACATCTATACTGAATATGATCAATGTAGCACTCAGCTATCAAGAGTAGCTAGCAAAGGTCAATTGGTATAAGTGTCCCTCCGATCTGAGATCACCATGGTGACTTGCAAGCAAATCACTATACTTTGATGTCAGATTGTTTGTATTTCTAATATAGATTCAAAAGATTTTTGGGTATAGTTAGTACTTATAAAGTTAGTGTGTGAGTCAAGATAGAATTGACCACTCCTAATTAACTTTAGGAAGAGAATAACTCCCTATGTTTTAATTTAGCAAAACCTAGGCTTGGGTAATCCTTGTGAGGTGTCACGAGATTTGCAAAATTTTGAGATATAATAGAGATGACTTATATGAGTGTTTGATAGCATACTCGAAGTCGTGTTGAGTATTATTGGTCAAAGAGATGAATTATATGGTAACCATGGGCCAGGGTTCTAAAAATATTGCTTTGCATACATTTGACCTATCCAGATGTCGGGTACCATTGCTAGATGGTCATTTTGATTGGTACAAAAATTAGTTCCTATGCTACCAGCTTAGGTTCGAACCTATGGGGTCACACACACTAGATCTTATAATCTGATTAGATGGTTAATCGACAATTGAGAATCATTCTAAGGTCTAACTATCAACACGATTGATGTTTGACCTAATATAAGTATTACAGGAGGATCAATTAGCAATTGGATTGCTAATTGACTTAATTTGATTGAACAATCAAGTTGAGATCAAGTCTAATTAAATTAGATTCAATTAAAATTGATTTGGACTAAATTGGATTAAGTCTAATTGATTTATTGGCAATTGCAAGAGAAAAACAATTCCTAGTTGGACTAGGACTTGAGTGCACCTAATTTTTAATTTGATTAAAAATTAAATTAGATTTAAATATAATTTAAATCTAATTTATAGGCTCCTAATTGGATTAGGATTGTCCATTTGATTTGGGTTAAAAAGGTTTTGACCTAGTCAAACAAGAGGAGTCCCAGTTGGACCGGGACTCTCTTTCTCTTGCGCCAAGAGCCCACGCCCCCATCTTTTAATTCCTGATTTTTATATGAGAATTTCCATGCCTAAGAGGCCTTCCATGCCCGATATATCTGGGTTTTTTGGAGTTTGTTATGATTTGGTCAAAACTAGATGGAAGTTAGATTTTGTTTCCTACTTGGAAGAATCCTCTTTGACCAAAACTCCTCCCTTTCTTTTATGTGCCAACCTTTCCATGCCTAGTCATTTTCTCTACCCTTTCTCCCTTTCTTTTGTGCATTGGCAATCAGGTTTTCATGCTTGGAAAAGTCAAAGAGGCATCCAAGAGTTGGACGCCCCATAGGAATCCTTGGAGTCCTTAAACTAGGTTTTGACATAGTCAAAGAAGGCTCTTAGGGGATGCCTCCTTATAAGAGGTGTGGGCATCCAAAACTCTAGAGATATTCATGTGAAAACTAGAAGGAATAGTTGGAGGGGTGTGGAGGTTTGTGGCACCAAGTTCTTTGGAGAAAATCCTTTCTTTTGGACAACATAGGATGATGAATTGAAGGGTCAAAGGTAAGAGAAGATTGTCTTCTTTTTATTTTTCTTTCATATATTTTTCCTCTTATTTCTCCTAGTGATTTTTATATGATAAAATCTGAGAGAGAGAGAGGATTAGGACATGGGGATAAGTGCTCCAAGTTGTTGGGGCATGATATTCTTTTTGGATATGATCTGATCATGTTCTGACGAGAGAAGGAGAAGAAAAGAACGGTCTTCTCTTAAGGTTTCTTTGAAAACCTTTCTTCTTCTTATTTTTGTGAGCTTTTTGTAAGAATGAAATCAAAAATATTAGATTTGAGAACATAGAAAAAAATCTAAAGGAGAAGGTCTCCTCTTGTCCTAGCATAGAGATGTTTTCAGAACATCAATCATTGATATCCTGAAGCAAAAGATTTATCTTCTCTTAGGATTTTTTTTTTTTTTTTTTTTTTAATTTATTGATGATCCAAGGGTTGGATTTCTTCCTTATTCCTCCTCATGTTCTTCATCCCTTGGAGTGTCCAAGAGATCCGAAGAACATGTATTTGATTAACCATTAGGAGGGTTCTACGAGAGGCTAGCACTTCGAGCGGATCTTTGTTCAACGAACCTTCGATCTATGTTGCATGCTTGTGTGGATTACCTATAGAGATTGGACATGTGTGCGGCTCTAAAGATAATAATGAAAATCAACCATGGAGTACTCAACCCGTGCTAAGATAAGAGATCTGTTCTTTTGGTGAGCTAGATGTGATCTAGGGTTAGATCTAGAATTGTTCTAGATCTAGGTATTGATTTGATCAATACCAATCATGCTCGATTTATTTTCAAATTTAAGAATGCATTATGACCTATTATAGATCATTGATTTAGGGTTTTATAATTTGATTACATGCATATTGTAGATTAAACTATTTATTCTATGTCTTCCATTGCTTTAATTTCAAAAAAAATTTGAAATCTATGCATGAAATCCTACATATTTATCAACAGTGGTATCAGACCATCTATATTCTTTTATAACATGTTCATGTATGCTTTAGAATAAATTTGAATATAAAACTTTAAAGATCATGCATACTGATATAAGGTTGTCCTGTTGTAAGGTTAACCCCTTATTATAGAAAGATTGTTCTAGTATGTACTGATCTATAAAATTGAATCATGAATAAATTAAATATGATTTAAATTAATTTATGATTTATTTTTTTGATTTTAAATTTAAAATAAATAGATGTTAGATCTATTTTAGATTATTTAGATTAGATCTAAATAATATCGAGTCAGACATACTGATTATAAGATTGTTCTGCTGTAAGTTTTATCCCTTATAGTGGAGAGATTATCCTAGTATGTGCTGACCTGAATAACGTAAATTATAAATATATTAGATAAGATCTAAAATAATTTATAATTTATTTTTAAATTTTAAATCTAAATTTAGATGATTTATGATCTGATCCATATGATGTGTTTTATGTTTAGATCTAGATCCTCTTATTGCACATGTTGATATGTAATTTTTATTTTGAATCTAGAATGTATATGTGTGACATATTTATTTTATAGAATTTAAATTGAGAACTTACTTTCTACAAAACTCTAGATTCAAAATCCTAGGATATGATCAAAATATTAAAATAAATCAAATCTAAAACCATATATTAAATATGATTCAATGTAAACTATTTATATTTTAAAAAAATTTTAAATGATTAAATCAAAAATTAGTTCTGAGGTTCCATAAATCCAAACTCATAAGCTTTGAAATTAATTAAGAATTAAGTGATTGTTTAGGATCTAGATCTATGATTTGAAGATCCTAAGATAATTTCATAAAACATGGGTTAAAGGGTTATGGGTTAGCTTGATCAGGTCATTAATTGGGTTAGACCTAGGATTAAATTAAATATGGACTAAGTTAAGAAATTGATCAAACCTAATTAATAGTTAATTAGGATTAGGTCATTTTTTTTATAGATCAATTCAATAGTTGTAATTGATCAAAATCCATACATCTAACAAATGGACCTGATCGTGGCTCAGTGGTCGAGCCCGAGTCTTTAGATAGACCAAATCAAAACTGATAAATCAATTGGTATCTAAGATAAGTATGGCATTTCAGATTGTTAATTTTTAATTGGTAGCCTGTTCATCTAACCATTTCTGATGGTCTCTAAGATAAGCTTTGGCAGACCCTCCCACCGATCTCACTTACCTGGCCAATGTGGTTAATCAGCTTTTGATTAGGTTGCTCATTGATTTGAGCTAACCCATGTCACATAGGCAAATCAGTGAGACTGATTTTGATCAGTAAGACTGACATAGGTGCCCATGAATAGAGATTGATCCTAGTCCTAATCAATGACTTGAGAAGTCAGTGGGAGGATTTGATTTAGTGAACTCAGTGGGAGCAATTTGGTCTATGTCTTCTCTATCCTAAAATCATTAATAATTTAAATTTTTTAAAATTATTATATCCTTAAAATGATAAAGTTATGGAGATAACCAAGTCATAGCCTCCCATTAAGATGTTTGATAATGAGTCCATTAACTCAATAATCATTGGAGGCCCAAAGGCCTGTTGCTTGTTGACTAATGAAATTATCATCCATCGTATGATGACTTGGATGTATCTCTCTAATGGTGGTTAGGTTGGCCAACCAAAGTTGGGCTTAATCATTCATTGGTTAGATGCACCAAGTATGGTCATGTTAATGGTTGGACTTAACCGGATCCTTACAGTGGAGGCCAAAGCCTATTGATTAGATTTCTAAGATAAAATTAAATTACTAAAAATTATTTAGAAGAAATAATTGGTTATGAAACTATCCTTAGATGTACATGGAAGTGGCCAACCAAAGTTGGGCTCATGTACAGTCTATGTGGATTCTAGTACCTACTAGAAAATTAAAGTAATTTCTCGAATTGAAGGTAGAGGACTACCAAGTTCGAACAAAAATAGTGAGAGAACCTTTAGACTAAAGTCCAAGTCTTTATGCTAAAGTCTAAGTCTTTAGGCTTAAAATAATTCATATACAATTAGATCATTGTTCTCTTTTCTCAAATTAAGGGCTAAACCCTAATTGCTCCTATTCACTATTAGATAGTGATGACTTATGGGACCCAACTTTGATAATTAGTATCGAAAAGTTGAATTTGGTTTCAGCAGTACGAATGGATTCGTATTGGGGCTTCAAAGCCCGAATTAAAATAATTAGTCCTAAGGTTAACACAAATTCAGGCATAGTGCTTCTAACTGTTAGAAGGCAGGATCATAGAAAGAAGATTTGTCTTGCTTTCCTTAACTCATAATAGGCCTGAATAAGAGAAAGGAAGCAAAAGTTGCTTCATTCAAGGATATTATATGATAACATCTTAAAATTTCTTCTGTATGAATTCTACTACATGGGTATTAAGATGTCGGATAGTTCTTATGCAATTTGTTGCAAGAACTATAAGTAAGAGGAATATTTGAAAATGGATAAGAAATACCTGAACATTTGAGGATGGAAGTCTTGTTTCAATCCTAGCTTTAGAAATTGTCAAGCTTATTTTTAAGGATGTCATTTTGAGTGATTGTCCCTATTATCCATCATTTATGATAAATATGATCTCTATTGGTCTTTTGGTCAGAGATGGTTATCATTTATCAATAAAAGAGATTATTATGATATTATTATGAATAATATTATAATAATACATGGATAATAAAAAATAATATTTAATATTTATACAGTCTGTTAAGTGTAATGTACACATTTAATAAACATCCAAGTTAGATTATATCATGGATGTCTATATTTAGCATTATAGGCTTAGTCATCTTGACAAGAACAGGATAAATGGATTAGCTTGAGAGAAAAATCTCGACATCAATGAATTGTGAATCATTGATAGCCTATGAATCTTGTCTTCTTGGGAAAGATGACAAAATCATCTTTTACTAAGAAAAGATGAAGGAGCCGATAAAGTTCTAAGTCTCATACATAGTGATGTATGTGGACATATGAACATAAGTGCCAAAGAAAGATATTAGTATTTCATTAAAGATGATCTATCTAGGCATGGGTGCATCTGGCCTGAATCATTTGAAATGTAAAAATAATTCAGTAATGAAAAAAAAAAATAAACTGGAAAGGGCATTAGAACTCTTCGATCAGATCAAGGAGGCGAATACTTATCCAGAAGTTTGTGACATATCTAGGATAGAATGGATTTCTTTTTGAGAATACAGTGTATTTAAAAGGAAGAAATTGAACTTTGTTAGACTTGGTTCAATCCGATGATAGGAGTTTCACTTAGTCTGCTTGCTTTCAGGGTTGTGCTCTTATGGTAACTACTTGTTTTACTCCAAAAAAATTATATTGAGTGAATCTATTGTAATTGACTCCTATATGGAGATATGGATCGGACATAGACCTAGACTCTCTCATTTTTAGGTTTGGAGTTGATCAGCCTATGTCAATAGATTTGCGCATACAGATAAACTTGGAATCCTGATCCAATAAGGTGTTTAAGGAGTTGATTAATTCTACTATGCTAAAGAAGCATAAGATGTTCATCAATAGTAAGGGTATTTCCTTTTAGAAAGGAAGTTTCCTTAGAGAAGAAACTGATGCCTATCAAGTTGAACTTCAGAAAAGTTTGACTGGTAGAAAAGAACCGACGTAATCCAGTAAACCTACAGAACCAGATTTGATCAGATCAAATTTGGAGGCCATTAAAATATCACCTTTAAGAAGATCCAGTAGAGTATTGCATTAGCTGGATAGATATTTCAGTATCTAGGCTCGGGATGGTGATCCTATTGAGCTCGACGAGAACAACAAGGATTCGATCACCTATAGGGATACATTGCAGTGATCTGACTCTGAGAAGTGGCTTGTTGAAGGGAAATCCTGATTTTCCGATCTAGGTTCGTTCAGATCTGATCAGATCAAGAGATATATTTCAAAATTTTTTCTCTTGATCCCAATCAAATCTTGATATGTTTTAGATCTGATTCTTATTATTTTAATAAAATAAAATTAAAAGATAAATTAAATCAAATTTAATTTACTTGATCTGGGTAATCCTATTATCCTGTTGATGATCCTGTTTGCAGCGGAAGGTTCTGGATCTTAGCCACGCAAGCGCCTGGCCTCTACCGGTATCCACTCGGATTGGATCTGGAGATCCTCTTCTTCTCTATCACACCTCCAAAAATCAGATCTGGATCTGATCTGGAGGATCTTCAAAACTCTTTTGAAGATGAGCAGTCGTCCTTTGCAGCAGCGCAGCCTTCTTAGCTTTTGATCGCCTTTCTTTGATCTGAATCGCACCAACCAAGGTCCAAAACTCCTTTTGGATGTGGAGAGGCAAGGGGAGAAGAGACGTTATGGCATGGAGGAAGGAGGGGAGAGGCAGCCTTGGGGCGTGGGGAATTCTCAATTGAATTCTTATAATCTGAGTTGGGCGCAGGGTCTTATTTATAGACTAGCTGTGATCCAACTCCTCTTCTTCCCAACCAATCACAACCCTTTGTGAAATCAGATCTAAATCTGATTGGTGGGAATAGAGTCCCCTGGATTCCTCCTTAGAGGGCGCCTAAGACCAGTCAAAGTTGGTTCTTAGAAGAACTCTAATTGGAATCCAAAAAGGAGATGGAGTCCTTGTCCAACAAGGACTCCTAGGCGCCTCCAACTTGGGCACACGCCTAGGGTGGCGTGCGCCCTCCTCCTTGCCAGGTTCTGGCAGGGGGACAGGCCCCCACCAGCTCTCCAATAGGTGCATGACATGTGGTCAAAAGTCAAAGTGTCAATGGTCAACGTTTGACCAGTCAAAGGTAGACTTTTGACCAAAGTCAAAGAACAAGAAATGGCAGGTGACCAAAAATGGCAGGTAATGTCTTACAAAATAAGACAACCTTTTCTGACTTGGACAACCTCCAGTCTGACCATATGAAGGCCTCTGATTGAGCACAAACTCCTTTGGCTCAGACAGGACAACTTATTTATGATAGTAAAAGAAGAACGTTAGGTTCAATCGAGTGCTAGCACGATTTCCTTGAACCTAATTGAATCTCATTCAGATCAATTGAACTAGATCAGTTCAATTGATGATCACCAGATTCAAACCCTTGTTTGTGTGACCCAGTTAGGTTCAGTTCTGTATGGTAATGGGATATGTCATGATCTCTATCATCGACATCATCGAAACTCCTTTCGATGGATCAGAACTCTTCTGATTCGAACAGCTAGAATGATCGATCATCTAAATCATTCTAATTGCTCCCAAAATCCACCAGTGACACCTAGCAGTATATGGTGGCAACCCATCAGAGCTGAATGCGAACCTCTTGGTGCAGCTACCTGTGTGATTAAGTTCTTCTATCTTGAGCCCCGATCAGATTAGGGTTAAGGTGAACTCGTCAAACCCTAGTCTCTGTCATATGATGTAATCATTCGATTCGAGTCCAATGTGAAAATCTAAATAGAAACTCTTTCTATTATTTCACTCGTAACCCATAGTCCATGGATTTCTGACTTGAAATTCTGCATGATCATCATAGGAT